>RCUC01156890.1:0-26391 GCA_003697995.1 Taxidea taxus jeffersonii | reverse complement strand
GGGGGGGGGAATATATATAACATATATATTTAATATAGATATAATTATATAATATATATTTATATATATATATAAATAGATAAATAATGTATAGAGAGAAATATATAAATAATATATATATAGAATTGACTGCACAGACATACAAGCCAGGGTGTGCAGGTCGATTGTTAAAATGTCTATTAAACAGCAATTGTTAAAAATTCTCTATCTTGGGACGCCTGGGTGGCTCAGTTGGTTAAGTGGCTGCCTTCGGCTCAGGTCATGATCCCAGCATCCTGGGATCGAGTCCCACATCGGGATCGAGTCCCACATCGGGCTCCTTGCTCGGCAGGGAGCCTGCTTCTCTCTCTGCCTCTTCCTGCCACTCTGTCTGCCTGTGCTCACTCTCTCTGACAAATAAATAAATAAAATCTTTAAAAAAAATTCTCTATCTTATATGAAAACCAAAAGAAACAAATATTCAAAATTCATTACATCTCAATTCTTTTACTCCATTAAAAAAATATTTTATTTATTTATTTGACAGAGATCACAAGTAGGCAGAGAGGCAGGC
Organism: Taxidea taxus jeffersonii; assembly: GCA_003697995.1. NCBI lineage: Eukaryota > Metazoa > Chordata > Mammalia > Carnivora > Mustelidae > Taxidea > Taxidea taxus. Next base: position 25,838 of record RCUC01156890.1, on the reverse strand, counting down.
GAGAGTGGGGGGTGGTTAGCAGGCTCCCTGCTGAGCAGAGAGCCCAGTGCGGGAGTCGATCGCAAGACCCCGAGATCATGACCTGAGCTTAACCCACCAAGCCACCCAGGTGCCCCTTTAATCCATTTTATTATGGTTGTTGTAGTGCTCATTTACATTTATTTTGCTACCTGGTGGAAACAGTATATATGACGAGTTACTGTGCTTCTTTCCAAGTCAGTGCAGTGACATTGTGGTAGCTTGCAGTGGGCTGTGATGGGGGCTATGTACACTGTGGGAATCAGCAAACACTGTTGTAGGGGCCTACTTAGCCAGAGAGACTCCATCTTGGTTAAACAGCCATTTTGTTGGTTGTGCAGTAAAACTTAAACTGACCCTGCTCCCCCTCCCCCCAGAGGAACTTACTTAAAAGCAAGTCTGGGAAACCAGTAAGATATGGCCGGCTAGTTCCTAATAACAGAGCCCAGAATACAAGGACGAGGCAGCCCAGGTGGAGACATCCAATCAGTAAAGCGCACATACTATCTCCCTAACCACCAAAGAATGTAAACCCCGACTTTTGGGCGCCAATTCTGACCAGAGTGATGGGCTAGCTCAAACAGCTACTGTAGGGTAAATTGTAATTCAATCAGCCACCTGCGTGTGGCCTAATGCGACTATGCAACTTTCTGTGTGTGTTACAATCTCATTGGCCACCTGTGGCCTTTGCTCTATACAAGCTAGTCTGTGAGGCTGGGGGTCATCGCTCTCTCCGTAAGAGACGGCCCTGGCCAGTCGGTTTGATTCTCGGTGCTGGCACGAAATAAAGCTTTGCATGACCTTCGCTTTGTATCGTTCTTGTTCCTTTGATCACGGACCCCATCACTATCAATCAGGACTTGACTGTTTCGTTGATTATCTAGACTTAAGAAAGTGACGGAAAACATATTAGTAATGCAGGTGAAAAGTTGTCACCTGTAGCCATTACATTGTGAATAGTGGAAAAACTTGAAATACTCTTCCATTATTTGAAAACTATTATCCGAAGGATCCAAGTGACGTTTGGGCATCCAAAGAAATTGTTTGACTTTTGTACGACTTGTTTAAAAAAAAAAATCAGCATTCATGGCAGAACTCTACGTGTTGACCCATCGCCACCAGAGGCTGCCTATAGATGCAGGAACTTGGTAAAAATCAACAAAAGGCTTTCTTTGAGGAGCCACTGACTATATGGATTTCCGGTAAAGAGCAGCGTGTGTTTTATTATTGTTTGTGTAAAGTATGTCATATCTTTTGTGATGCTAAAATTTACAATAAATACACACTCACAGATGCATAGGTGGTTTTTTCCAGAGAGCTGGTTGGCAAGTGTTTACCAAACACTAGTGTCCAAAAGGGCACTCTTCTGGGGTGATGCGAATGGTCCGCGCGGACAGCATGCTTGTTCCTCGGGCGCACGACGCACGGAGGCAACTCTCTCCATCACCATCTACTCCGGGTGGAAGCTGCCCCACGGGAAGGAGGAATTTTCATCTTTTTAGTAAGATTCTAATGGTCTTCAACAAGATTCCACGAGCCTGTTGTACTAACAGAATCCCTGGAAAGTGGAGACGTGTGGCTCTCCCCATCGGTTGCAGCCAAGGGGCTGGCGGGGGTCTGTAGTGGACGGCTTTGGTCTACCTCTCCTCTCCTGCAGCCCCAGAGAGCTGTCACGTGTGAGGGCCACCCACGGCCATTGGGACTTGCTCAGGGAACGTGAATCACTCTCTCGAGAGCTGCAGGGGCTCGGTCAGGGCCTGCTCCTGGTTCACATCCACTCCTCCGGAAGGCTCAACCTCATGACGTCCATGACAGCCAGAGAGAATGACTCCCACTGGGCCCCCAGCCGCCCTGTGTCCTCACACCAGGGCCACCCCCTCCCCGCAGATCCATCCCACCCTAGTACCTCTGGTTTCCACAGTTCCTATTTTTTCTGAAGCCAAGTGGCCTTTTCTCAGGGCTGGGCTCTGCAGACAGACGTTTTCTTTCATTTGTGTCTTTCTTATGTCAGGTCTGTGACAGAGAAGAGAAAACTGCGTCAAGCAGTGAATTCCATCCCTTGTACGCCTCAGAACTTGACCAGAATAGAGACAGGTCCTGTCTCGGCAGCCACTTCAGCCTCCTGTGCTTCTGAGAGGCCTTCTTTTGTTTCCAGCCCTGGGTGATCCTTTGTCGCAATCCCTTGATCCCCAGGAGCCGGGTTGATCTTGAGGGTTTTATGCCTGATCCTTCCCATATCCCCGGAAGGCCAAGTCCGCAGTGGAGCGGTGGTTGGGCTCTCTGGCGGAGGAGGTTAACCTGGCCTTACCTTGCGGGGAGCTGGGCATCTCTCAGGGAGCATTTCAGACATCTGATGGCCACTGTGCAGCGTGGGGTAGTGTTTTGTGGGTACGTGGCAGCTCGGTGACAGCCGCTTCTTAAGGAAATTTAAATGGATTCCCCCAGACTAAGGACCTGCCCCAGTGAACGCTCCTGCCTGTTATTTCTGTCTGCATTAGCACCATCTGGACCAAGTTATCTCCTGATCAAGTTTCCCTCCCAGCCCACAAGTGCAGGAAGTGCGGAGACCGTTCACCTAACACCAGTGGAGGTGGCCCAGGGACAGGCTGCCATGCTCTAGGGTCCCCCAGGGAAGTCTCAGGGCCAAGACCGAGTTCACAGACAGACCCAGCACCTACTGGGGAGCGGACCGCCCTACTCGCTCCCACCATCAAGCTTAGAAATGAAAGAAGGGTGCTGAGTGGCCTTTCTTGGACTCTGAAGAGGACACAACAAAAGGAAACAAACTCAAGTGGCCGCAAGGAGGGTGGAGAGGAGGCAGACTGACAAGGTTTTGTAAATATTGGGAGTTTTCTGAATAACGTGTCATCCTAAGAGCGTTCACGTCTTGCCTTAGTCCATGCAGGCGGAATCCTGTTGAAAGCGGGGTGTGCGTAGGTGGACCTTCACTGCAGAACATGGGCTTCTAGTTGTGACACTGCAGTGGGGGCTTGTAACTGTGTAACTCTTGGCTCTCTGTGGGAAGAAAGCAGCGCTGATATCCAGTGTCTGCCACTTTCCATGGTGTAAATACTCCCCCCATGGCCAAGCTACCTTTTGTGATATCACTGATGGCAGGCTTGGGAAGATATGCCAATAACTGGCTTTCCTCGGGGGGTCAGAGGCAGCTCCCTGGTACGGCGGACTCTCATCCCGGTCACAGATTCTGCTTCCCAGGTATTCTGGAATGTTGGCCCACCCATCCCACTCTAGGCTGAGAGGAGTCCTGGAGAACCTGAGCCCTGGCAGGGGAGGGCTTGGGGAAGCCAAAGGAAGAACGAGGCAGATTGCTTTGAGAGCCTCAGTGTGGCAGGTGGGGCTCCACTCCCCACAGTGGGCGTGGAGGGCTTGGGGCAGACGGCCTGTGGGTCATGGCCAGGGGCAACCTTGCTCCATGCAGACTTATGTGCCGCCTGCCCGTGGGGCGAGGGGGATCCTCTGGCTTCTTACCATTCTCTTTCATTTGTGTGTGTGTTTGAGATTCTCTGCACTTCCCAAACATCTCTGTCTACTGAAAGTGTTGCTGTGAGGGTCCGCTGAGACAGTGTGGCAAAACCACATTAAAGACCAGAGGGGGCTTTGTCTGAGCAATGGGCTCTTCGTAAGCTAATGCAGAGCTATGAATATTTGGACCTAGTGCCTAGGTCATAATTTAAAAAAACTTTTCTTATTAGAAATTATAAAAGATTAGGGGCACCTGGGTGGCTCTGTGGGTTAAAGCCTCTGCCTTCTGCTCAGGTCATGGTCTCAGGGTCCTGGGATCGAGCCCTGCATTGGGCTCTCCGCTCAGTGAGGAGCCTGCTTCCCCCCGGCTCTGTCTGCCTGACTCTCTGCCTATTTGTGATCTCTCTCTCTGTCAAATAAATAAATAAAATCTTTTAAAAAATAAAATAAAATAAATTATAAAAGATTAGAAATTAAGAGAAATAAAATGAAGAAAAAAAATCACCCATGATCTATAACACTTTGATGAATTTCATCACATACTTCATGCATTGTATGTATTACATACTGTATTTTCTTAAATATAGTCCTGTTGTTCCTACTCTTCTGCTTACTGAACACTCTCTCCTAGACATATTTTATTGGTCAATACATATTCTTCCACAGCGTAGTGTTAAATGGCTACACAATATGGTATTGAACGGATGCATTGTAATTCTTTTACCACCTCTCCACTGTTGGAACTTTTTCTTATTTTCATTTTTTGCTTAAATTGGATAAACAAAATCTTATGGGATTCAAATAGAATATTTGAATAGAATAGAAACAAATTCTTATGGGAAGAATTCCTAGAAGTGGATATTCTGAATCAAAGGATATTTTTGCAGATTAAAAAAAAGGATTCAATGAAATCACATGTATAATGTATTTACTACGGTGCGGTGCTCCGTGTGTGTGTGTGTGTGTGTGTGAGAGAGAGAGAGAGAGAGAGAGAGAGCTACTGAGAGGGAGAGAAAGGCCCCATAAATGACAGCTATTGCTGTTACTCATTTGATTAGCAGACTATTGCTGTATTGGCCTCAGCGGTGACTATTCTAGGAGGTGGAATTTTCTGGGTTGTTGTTCGGGGGACATTATGAAGAGAGCATGATGGTGGAATGGATGTCATCCCTGAAGTTCAGAGCACTCACGGAGCCTCCAGGAATCCGAGATCAATTCTCCAGTCCTGCCTTTGATGTTCCTTGTTGCATTTACTTTTGGTCACTTGCCCTGAGAAGGTCACGGGTAGAGGGAGAAGAGACAGACTCTAAAGCTGTCAATCCTTATTCGTCAATAATTTTGCAAAGAATCTGAGTGTTGAGAGAAAGTGGAGTCTCGGGTTAGAACTACTTGGGGGCTTATGTGTGCATTTCACTTACCCTTTACGGGTCTGCAGGTACCTGAGCAATGCCTGTGTGTGTCCCACACACCCTCCTGTCCCTGTGTGCCTCTGAGATGGGCTCCCAGAGGGCAGAACCGCCATCAAAGCTGGGCCGGCCTCCAGCGCAGGTAACCACCGCACTTACACAATTGTCCCTTTAAGAAAGGTCAGCAGGGGATGTGTTCCTTCCTGCTTCTACGCTCCCGAAGGTTTTCATGTCCACACTAACCCACTGCGGGTCTGGGCCAAGGCCAAGTTGCCCATCAATATTTTAAAGTAGCGGTGTTATAAAATTTATGGAAGACGCACAAAGGACAATTCCCTGAAGTGACGAGCCCGCTGAGAGGGGATATTGGCTAAAAGGAGATTTCGCTTTGAAACAGTGTGAGATCAGGTGCCAAGCTGGGGAAACCCTTTATATGCATGGGCTGGGAGCGTGGGGGAGAAGGAAATCTGACCTGGTTTGAAATCCCACCTACAACTGTTAATTTATTTGGTTATCTATTAACAGTCTCCTGGCAGCTTACTTTTATGTTTAAAATTAAGTGCTTGATTGATTATTTTCTAGAACAGTGATGGGATGTTGTTCTATACTTAAGCCAGTCCATTAGTGGGCTCTCTCATTACTGATCTCCTTTCCCTCCTTTCTTGGTTCCTTGTTTGTGTGGGGCGGGGCGTGGCATGCGTGCGTGCACGTGCACGTGTGCACGAGGACGTGCACGTGCACACGTGAGTGCGTCTGTGTGCGTGCGAGTGCACGAGGGTTGCGGGGGAGGAAGGGTATCGCCGTCCTGAAAGCGAAGGGAAGTGGGGCTTTTATTTGTTCCCCAAACTATACGTCCACAAGGATTTTTCCAGCATCCAAGGCAAAGTGGTTCATTGTCGGCGTGAGGTAGGAGCAGAGTCCTGGATAATTTTTTATTTCGATGATCTCATTTTATCAAAACCCTTGACATAAGCTTCTGTTTTTTTGTTTTGTTTTGTTTTGTTTTTTTTAACTTTACTCTCTTTTTATCTGCTTGGGAGGAGGCATCTTTAAATATTTTTGTATTTCTTAAGATTTGCTTCTGAGCATTGGAACTCTGTCACTTTTTTAAAAATTGGGTTCGTTAAATATTAAATACATGCAGAAAATAAGCTTTATAGGGCAGAGCCTCATGACTCTTGTGCTGGGGCAGGTTTCTCGGTGTTCTGATTGCTTATTGGTCCCCTAGCCCTTGGCGTGGCCAGGTGTGGTCCGAGGCCGCCGAACCCCCCCCCGCCGGGCTGGTCATGTCTGGACGCTCAGAACAGCACCAGCAAAGCAGGATGTGGCCTGCGTCCTACCTGAGAAAGGTTGGGAATCCCTGGAAGAAAGTCCAAGGGGTGACAATCGAATGAGTGCCTATGTCCGCAGCGCAGGGTGGGAGAGGCAAGCCGTGCCATCTCTCCTCACCTGTCCTCGTTTGGGGCAGGTGGCCCTTCTGGTTTACAGGTGAGAAGCACAGGCACAGGGAAGGATGACCCCCTCCAGCAGTGGCAATGAGGAGCTGCGTCCCACCCGGCCTGTGCTGAGCTGGGTCCCAGAGCTGTGTCACCATTAGTGGGGCCCTCCGCCCTTCACCCCAGAACCTGAACATTGAGTGTGAACAAGCAGGCAGTCCGCACCGTAGACCATGCTTTTCCTGAGAGGCGTGATCCTAAACATTTGCACGGGAAGTGAGTTTTGTAAATCTAGTGACCTTGCACGGCTATTCGGGAGGGATTAGAACCTAAAGGAAAGCTTGCATGGAGTAAAGAACCTTCCTCGGACACACGCCCATGCTGGCTAATTTGTAAATCTACATTTTTGACTCAGGCTAGAACGAGTCTGGGTTCAGTTGCCAAGTGCCCTTAAGCAAGAAGTACAGGGAGTAATAGTCTCCAAAGCCACTCCTGGCAGCTTTGCAATTGTCAGGGGCCTGAGGACAACAGGTCGGGGCCTGGACTGGGGTTGGCGTTCATTTACCACAGGGCCCTTCTAGCTCTCGTGCTTCCTGGAAGGAAGGAGATTTCACATTGACAGAACCGACGGCTGTGGCCTCAGAAACCTAAGGAACTACTCTGGCTTCATGGGGAGGAGCTCTGACGCCACAACCCATCTGACAGGAAATGCTGACGACACAATACTTCTGACAGAAAATGCTGATGACACAACACTTCTGACAGAAAATGCTGACGACACAACACTTCTGACAAGAAATGCTGTCTCAGTTCCCTGGGACTGCTGTAACAACGTACTACCAACTGAATGACTTAAAAAAAAAAAAATCCAGAAATGTATTCTCTCACAGTTCTGAAGGCCAGAAATCCAAAAATCAAGGTGTTGGCAGGGCTGCGCTCCCTCCAGAGGCTCTGGGGAGAACCTTTGCATCTTCCGGTGGCTCCAACACGTTCCTTGGCGTGTACCGGCATCACTTCAGTCTCTGCCTTGTCTTCACGTGGCCTTCTCTGGGTCTTCTTTCACAAGAATCACTTGTCACTGGGTTGAGGGCCCACCCCCAGATAATCCAGGATGGTCTCACCTTGAGATCCTTAATTATATCTGCAAAGACTCTTTTCCCAACATAGGTCACATCGCAGGCTCCGGGGGGGGTTAGGACACAGACGTGTCTTTCCAAGGGACACCATTCAGCCCCCTCGACCCCCCCCACCCTTTAGGATCAGCTGAGTTCACATCTCCCCCTTATGAGGCAGCACTGTATGGTCAGAGCATAGAAATGGGGTCTCAGGGCTGAGGTGGGTGGTGATAGGCACAGGCCTGGAACCCAGTCCTGGCTCCCCAGAGACCAGGTGTGAGATCTGAGCCATCAAACCTCTCAGGACTCTGGTTCCTCATTTCTGAGACGAGGAGAATAACATGGTCGTAGAGATGAGCCGATGTGGCTCATAGATAGCCCACGCCTTGGGCCACAGTAACCACTCGCTAGCATAGGGTTATTATGGCCTGGCGATGGAGAAACCCGACTCCCAAACTGACTCTTCCCAGCTAGCCACGTGACCTCCTGTGGGCCCCTGTGGAATTGGATAAAGTATCAGAGTGTCTATGGAATGGGTAGAAAGGCGGTGATCTAACGAAGAGAACCCTGGCCTTTCCAGCCACAACGGCCTGGAGCCCTTGGTCCGGCAGACCCAACCAGAACTATGAGGTTCTGGAACCTCAGTGTGCACCAGCTCTCAACTAGTTCCTGTCCACACCTTGGGATGGGCTTCGAGAAGAGCCCCGAGGATGTTGTGGCCCACTTAACAATATCTGCTGCTCAGTTATCACTTGAAAAATGGTTTCCGTGATTGCAGTTCTCTATTTCTGAGAAGGAAAGAATCTGTGGAAGCCCTGAGTGGGAGAATAGGGTTATAGGAATAGTGGTTTAATCCGTTCTCCTGTGCCCAGATAAGAGTGTCCAGAGCGAGAGAAATCGTGAGCCAATATGGTGCTGCCTGGGCCCCTGGGGCAGGGTCTGCGCAGAGCGGGCTGCTGGAAAGGAGCGTGATTCCAACTTACAGATGAAGAAAGTGAAGCTTGGGGGCAGGCGGGGTGACCTGTTTGAGGCCTTCCAACTGTAGGACCGGGCTTCGTGCTTTCTCACTTCTTTCTGGGAATTCTTAATTCCATTTGACATTGCTTTTGGGTTCCAGTGTAGGGGGCACATTTTTATCAAATGCAGCTGTGCTACTGTTCAGATCGAGCCAACAATGTATTCTCTCCCAGTGAAATCACAATCTGATGCAAAGTTGAAAGAGGAGGAGGAACCTGGGTGAGACAGGGCGAAGAGAACTTCTTCCAAAGGGAGGATCTGTGGCGGGAATCTGGGAGCTCCTGCACACTGCTTCAGTTTCACTGTAGAAGAGGACACCCGCTTTATCCACAAACCCAGTCCTCGTCTGAAAGGGTAAGGCCCATCTTCTCTCCCTGTGGTCTGTTCTCTGAACACAACTCTCGCTCCTATTGACTCATTTGGCAAAGTTCTAAAGGCCTATGTCCTAGTATCAGCATCTTTTTTTTTTTTTTAAGACTTTATTTATTTATTTGTCAGAGAGAGAGGGAGAGAGAGCGAGCGAGCACAGGCAGACAGAGTGGGAGGCAGAGGGAGAAGCAGGCTCCCTGCCGAGCAAGGAGCCCGATATGGGACTCGATCCCAGGACGCTGGGATCATGACCTGAGCCGAAGGCAGCTGCTTAACCAACTGAGCCACCCAGGCGTCCCCAGTATCAGCATCTTCTCTGCCAGGCTAGATACACACACGTAGGTATGTCTTTCTTGAAGTAAAACTTCAGTAGTCATGAAACACAGGAGGCCAACCCGCTCAACAGCCTAACTGTATGAATAGAATTTCTCGCCAATTCAAAAATGAGTCTGACCTTTCCCCAGGGGCATGTGTACCAGGAATTGAGGGCTGTTGAGGGACAGACACTCTGTGTCATATGGGAGGTGACATCTGTTCTACAGAATGGGACAAGTCCCCATCTTTCTTATCGGCTGCCTGCCCTACTGACTTCCGCCTGTTTCTGAGGATGGTTCCGGCGTCGAAGAAGGAAACACTTGGCTTTTGATGGGTCTCACTTATTTTTCCAGCTTAGCACTGGGCAAGCCTTTAGAAAAGAAAATGCTTGATTTTCAAACAGTGGCATAGTACAGACCAGTGCGTGTGTGTGCGTGCATGTGTGTGTGCGCGCGTCCCGTGTGCACATATGCTTGTGTGTGAATGGGGGGGGGCAATTTATAAATCATAGCTTGCAAATCCTTCCATTCTGAACCGGGTGTAAACTCATTTCTTTGCTTTTCTCAAGCTTTGATTTATGTACTGGGATCATGGGGCTTGGGTCCCTTCTTCTGATGATAAGTTTGAATTTATCAGGATGCTCCATAAAAATGTTGGGTGATTTGCATGGTCTGGGCTGATTGAGTTGCATTCTTTATATGGCCATTTTTAGATGGATTGTCTCTGTGGGCCTCTGTCCTTTTGTTTTCTGGGGTTCAGAGGTTACATCAAAAACCTCCCTGCCTGCTGCCTGATGTGACCTTTGAACTCCAAAGGGCACAAGATCACGAGGCCATAAAATCAAGCACAAACACTAAAGGTGTCATTCTGATTGTCCTCTGAGGACAGGAGTTTAGGTCTCCGTCACATGATTTGGATAAGTGGAAATACTGAGAGAGCAAAAGCAGGGACCGCCGACCATCTGAACGTCAACCCATAGCCAGGAAGGATGTAAAGAAGCCTACGGGGGGATAGCCATTGTGCACACTGCTCAAAATACCAGCTGCGTGTTTCGTTTCTCTGGGCTTTTCTGGTAGGACAGCCCCGAGGATGTCGGCATGCCAAATCTGCGGGCTGTGGGGGTAAGCTGCCATTTTCCAACGGTGTCCTCACGATCTGGGGCACCTTTCTGTAGGCGGCCTGCCCTGGGCGACATGAAGGCAGCAGGAAGTCTCCGGAAGGAGGACTGGGTGCTGTTCCAACTCTCAGGAAGGACAGGCTGAAATCTGAGAGCCCGACCTGCGTAGCTGGGGAGGAAGAGCTCTAGATGAGCTGCTGGTTTTTAAAAGGGGAAGAGGCACTGGCTCCGTGTCAAACCTCCAAAGAGTTTGTCATTAGAAAGGGGAAAAATCTATTTGGAATAATGATAAAGGTCTCCTTGTGGCTGGCTTGCATTTCAGGGCAAACCTGCAAAGGAAATGCAGAAGAGCCCCGCAGGGCACGGATTGAAAAGGGAAGGCTCAGGCTCAGGCACCTTGACACCAAATAAATGATCCAGAATATTCTAAAACCATAAATGAACTTCCTCTGATTTATGCAGACGTTTCCGAGGTCTTTCAAAAATGCATGGGAGGAGTATTTCCGCTCCCCAGTGGCATGGGAAATGTTCCTCCGCAGCAGAAAAGAGCGGAGCTGAGCGCGGCTGAAAGCCTCCAGCTGCAAAGAAGCTGCCATCATGGAAAAAAGCCCATAAACAGGATCAGGAGCAGGGGGAGGGGTCGTCCTTGGAGAGAGGTCAGCGTCCACTCTGGACCGCACATAGGGGGAGATGGAGCCCCAGGACAAAGGTGGCCCAGAGACATCTGTCCCCAGATGTTATCCCAACTGAGTGGAGGGAAGGGTTTGTTGTTGTTGTTTTAAAGGGTGTGTAGAAATCTGAGCTCCCCCCAAGGGCAAGGAAAGGGGACACCCCTGATCTGTAACTCAGATGGAAGCTGAGGGTTTGAAGGCCTTAGAAATCCAGGCACAGATTTGAGAGTTTGGGGCTAAATTCTTGAGAATGGACGGCCACTAAGGAGTGAGGGGTCCAGGTGGGGTGGTGAGAGGTAGGAGGGAGGGCCGGGGGGGGGCAGCCGATCAGAAGGAGAAGAGGCAGAGAGGGAAGATGGCTCTCCCTGGGTTGGCTGGTTCTCAAGCTGGAGAGGGATTTGCAGACGTGGGCATAGGACGGCGTTTGCATGTTTTCTTGGGGGTGACTGGGTTTTTTACCTACTCCAGGCCCTCAGGCACTTAGGGATTCTGGGAAGAGCTAAGCCAGGGGAACAAAACTCTTGTCTGTTTCTGCCTCTCAGAGTAGCTGTTTTGCAGGTGGGAACGCTGAGTTTCAAGTGTTTGATGTACCTGTGCCTTTCAAAAGTGGTGTCTGCCCCCGGGGTGAGTCCCCAGGTCTCCCTTCTTCTGGGACCACCCGGCTGGTCTCCTGACGCCTGCTCTCCCAGAAATTAGAGCCCCACTTGGGTCCTTGTGTTTTCTTGGATTTGATCTCATGGCAGTTTAAATCCCTGAGTTTTTCTGGTTTGCTTGATGGGAAAGGGAGGCAAACCCTGAAGCTGCTGGAGAGTGATGAACATCGGCACTGTTCCTTTGACCAGAGCCCTGGGAGCTGGCTGGGGAGAGGCCAGAGAACATGCCTCGTGGCGGGGCTGGCTTCCCACAGCACAGCAGGGAAAAGAGCTCCCTCTAGCCCCCCGGCTCGTTACCCAGGCCCGTGGGCCGCCTGCCTTTTCCACTTATCTGAAACCTACCTTTCCTCAAAAGACCAAGTTAAATCCCCCCACTTCCGGCAGTCCTCCGGGACCAGCCACATCAGAGTGACTTTTCTTTTCTGACTGTGCGGAGTGCTGTTGGTTCCGTGTGTATCATGCTCAATCTCCTCCTCTCAACCAGACTGCACACGTACGTGTGTTTCCATGAGCGCATACCCACCCGGCATCCAACCTCTCCTGCAGCTCGCCGGAGACTCCTCTCCTTCATCCCCCTCTCTAAAAATGTCTCTTGGTTAATTGACATATCGACTTCTTGGGTGCACCACACATCTTCCTCTGATGGACGCTTATTTTATTAGAAGCCTTAGTGGGAGAATGGTGATGGAGCATCCTCCTGGCTTCCTTACGCCAGGGTCCCGTGAGTCCCTGGATACGGGGGATAACCACGCAAGTGACAGCCCAGTCCCGTGTCACTTGCACACAGTGGAGCTTCTTGGGGGCCGATGGTGTCAGGGAGTTTGGATTTGCTGCAGCCGGGAAGGGAGTCAGCCTGGGAGCAGGGGCGCCGACACTTGCGGCCCAGCCGCAGAGATTCTGATGTCAGGGGCTCGAGTTGAGACCCAGGTGTACGTATTTCTTCCAAGCCCCTCAGATGGCTCTGATGGACCTGCAGGGCTGGGGATCACCTGCAGGGTCTGTATGGTGAAGTGAGGCTCTCTCCAGGTTCTTGGGATGCATGGTTACAATTCCCACCCACACAAGGTCTGTGGTCTCTGGATGTCAATTCCAGATTAGTGAGACAGGACATTGGACTGGCTGGCTAGTTGGATCCAGCTAGCCATGGCAGGGGGGGCGGGGGAGGGTGAAGTCACGAATACAAACCTGATGATCCCTACTCCTTTAGATTTGGGGTGTATTTCCTAGGAGTGGCAGGTTGTGAGCCGGGCAGACATCCCCAAATGTGACTGGCACCTCTCCTTGGGCCATTACGGTAGCAAACTTCACCATATTGGTTTTTGCTTTGAGGTTTGTGACTTCTTCAAGGGCAGAGACTGTCATTTTTGGAGAGCCTGTGTATTAATTACATCTTGAATTTTCTCTATTTTATGATGCTTTGACATCTTGGGGCCTTGCAGACCCAGGGAGGGATTACCCTCCCAGCGTTAGCTACTTCCTAGGGAGCAAACAGTTTACCTGCAAGCCTGCCTTTGATGTGCAAACCCACCAATCCCAAATCCATATACTCCATCCAATCCTCCTGCCCTTAATCACCCATCCCAGGGCCAACTATGGGACAACTGGGAACCACCCCTAGAGCTGAGAGCCTGCTGAAAAGCTTGAAACTATCCAACCTCGAGCTTGCTAAGCTCCTTACCCTGCCTCACCCACTCCGTCCCACAAAAACCACAAGAAAGGTTTTTGCCCATGACTTTCCACTTGCTCCTTCTGTCTCCTGACTGACCCCGGTGCTTCTCTGTGTGGCCCCGCGTGGTGTGGCGCGGTGTGCCTCCTTCTCTTAGCAACTGTAAATAATGAGCTATCTTTTCCTTTTTTTCTTCTTCTACATTTGCTTCTCTCATGTAACAACCACATGGAGCACCTTCCTTATATAACCTAGTTAGCTCGCTGGAGGGTTTCCTCTGAAGTCAATACCCACCCACCCGGAGGTAACAACGACTATGACGTCTGTAAGTTTTAGAGGTTCTTTTTTTCTTTTGTTTTTAAAGATTTTATATATTATTTATTTGAGAGAGAGAGAGAGCAAGAGAGAGCATGAATTGGGGGGGAGAAGTAGAGGGAGAAGCAGGCTCCTGCTGAGCAGGAAGCCCGACGTGAGACTCGATCCCAGGACCCTAGGATCATGACCTGAGCTGAAGGCAGACGTTTAAACGACAGAGCCACCCAGGTGCCCCTAGATGTTCTTGAACTCTGTAGGAAGGGATCTCTTTTCCATCTGTCTTCTCATACTCGCCCTTGTTCTTGGAGATTCATCCCAACTTCCGCATGTGTTTACAGCTTGTTCTTTTTTGTTGCTGTGTGGCATTCCACCGCATCAGCCTGGGACCTATCGGGCTGGTGGGAGGGCCACAGCGAGCTCTCTCTTGGTGCTGGCCATTGCCTGGTCTGTTGGTCTCACCAAACCTGAATAAAACCAAGATCCCCGGTACGTTTTAGAATACCTCAGCACCTGGCACAGGGCCTGTCACATACAAGGCAAATGATAAATATTTGGTTAGTTGAAGAAATGGGTGGGTGGATGAGCAGAGTCTTGAGAATTCAGTGGGGGCACGATATTTTATGCCTGAACCAGCCCTAAGATAACAGGATGGAGGGACCAGGTGGCTCTCTGAAAAGGAGCAATCAGACTGAAGACCAAGGGCAGAAGAAGAAGGTGTGAGTCAAGCATCCCCCATCGAGTGGGAGCTCATCTCAGTGTCTGTAAATGGCCATGATGAATGAGCACGCCGTGTGTTTATGTCACCGCGCCGGACCTTTCTGCCCACCTCTCCTCACATTCTCTCTCTAGGATAGAAGCTCCCTGGCACGAAGAACCATTGTCCCTTCTACTCAGAACTGGTGGAAACTGACAAGCTCCATTCTAGTTCATTAGACCTCTAGATGAATTATGGAAAACGGAGGGAAATCGTGACTGGAGCACCCTTAATGAACCCAGGAACTCCAGTGATGGATGGATAGATGGAAATGAACATTAATCTACTCTCAGTCACTCCGATGATGTCATTTTTAACCAACCGTGAACCGTGAACATCACCCAGAAGCCAACCTGGAGACAGAGCGGGGATAATGGGGGGGAGAGGGGTGCAGCCGAGGGAGCACAGTTAAACAGACTTCGGAATCCTGACAGGGGGCCAGCCTATGAGTTCATTTAAATGCTTCATTTAAATGCTTATCTCTTGAATTAAAACAAGACGAGGCTAAAACTTTAATCAATCCGGTTCAGCTGCCACACTCGGGCAGGAGCAGAGAATAAAATGAAGGTCACGGGAGAAGTCCGGGAGAGAGAATTTGACAGTCTGCGCAGATGAATGGGATGATGCCAAATGGCCTTGGAGATGAAAAGGAGGCCCAGGCCGGCGTTTCATTGAGAGCAGGAGTGGCAATCTGTCGATAGCTGGTGCCAGACTCCCGAGCCCTGTTTTTCTGGGAGGATGCAGGTGTGCGTGTGTGTGTGTGCGCGCATGTGTGCCCTCACCTGCCCTGGTAGAAAAATAGGTAAGAAACTGCTAAAAAAAGAAAAAAACAAAAACCCAAACCCCAAAACCCTCTCCTTCCATGTTCACTGAATCAGAGACTTACGTATGTTAGTTAGCAACTAATTTCCATGGAGGGTTATTCCATTTTGATGTACATGGTGTTTCTTCACACAATTAGATTGCTTTAGTCTGAATTTCTCAGGAATCGAGGGGAGGGGCGGGGATGTCGGAACCCCATGCACATGGCTGGCAGGCCAGGCCCGCGGCAGCGTGGGCAGAGGCAGCTAACGAGGGTGCAGAGCAGGAGCGGAGGGGGAGCAGGGTGTAAAGACCAGTCTCTTCTGCAGATTTGGCTTAGTACCCTGCGAACGCCCATCACAAGGTACGGAGGAGGCCAGCTGTCTTGCGTGTGCTGGAGAGAGACCATGCAGCGGGGAGAGGACAGTGGGCAATGACCTGGCAGTGAGGAGCCCGGAGGATACCGTGCACACCTTGGGGCCATAGGTCACATCTGATGTGACTACAGCCCAGACATTCCCTCTTGTGACACACACCCTCATTGCCTTGGCCCTTCCTAGCCAGAAATGTAGATACTACTCTAGAAAAGGAGGAGAGAGGCCCCTGTGTTAAGTAAGGCTACCTCTGTCCTTTCTGACTAGAGTAGCTGATTGTATTCTGCTTCTCTGTTAGTTCTCTCACTCATCTCTCTCTGCCTCCCTCTCTCTGTCTCTCTAAATCCCCCCCAGAGTGACCTGCTTGCCAGTCTGTCTATGCCAAGACATACTCCTGCCCCAGGGCCTTTGCATTCACTGTTCCCACTTTCTAGAATGCCCTATGCCCAGATATGCTCATGATTCCCACTCCCCTGTTTAAATGTCACATTTTCAGAGAGGCTTTTCCTGGCACTTTATTTAAAATAACAGCGTCATCCATCCCTCTTTGTCCTGTTTCATCTTCTGAGCACTTGTCACCACTGACAGTATGTATGTGGAAATGCGTATGGATATAAACCCAATATATGTATGTGTGTGTGTGTGAGCCATATGTTTTTGTTTATTGTCTTTTTCCCTCATTAGGATGTCAGCTCCACGAGAGCAAGGGCTCAGTCTCTCAGTGCCCACAGTGTTCAGAACAGTGGGCATGCATGGATACTTCCTGAACGCAGGCTGTACCCCCACCCCTGCCCCCGACTGCCCGGGCACGTTTGGAGCCCCCGGGACTTGGCTACAATCTGCCCCTCAGGGCTCCTGTCACATACCTCTGCCTTTGGGACCCGCCATTTAAGCCCTCTCTTCCTCTCTACCTCCCCACTGCCTCAGCCCCAAGAAACTTTATCTAGCCTGAGGCAGAGCTGTCTGGTGCTGAATGATCACGTATTCTTCCAAATCTATTATTTATGTCTCACTAGTATGCCCGGAGTCCTTCAGGCCCGAGGCTTCCTACACTCAAAAGCCACACTTTGAAACACAGAAAGCTCCCCCCCCCCTTAAAACTATAGTCTCTGCTGTGAGTTTCCAAAAGCCTGTTTTGTAATGTAGAAGCAAAAGCTGGATTCCTTTTACTGCCTTTTGCAGTGTCATCACTTTCCTAATGCGGGACCCAGAAGGTCCCCGTGGCGGCCCGTGTCCGCGGGCAGGCCGAAGGGTAAGGAGTAGGGTGAGGTCGGGAGAACGAAACACTTTCTGCCTCATACGGGGTGGAGAGGAGCTCCCACAGGTAGTGCAAATCTCTTGACATGCACCTTCTAATGGGTGCTGAGGAATTAACAAACGTAAGTAAAAATAATAAAACCCAGTGTGACCGCAGATGCGGGGAAACACAGTGCACTGCCGGCGTGGCACTCATTCGTTCCAGGATTTCTAGAGAGTGGCCTGGCGTAACAGGAGCTGTGAGATAGTTAACCTTGGCAGCGCACTGGTATCCCCCCCCCCCCCCCCCCGGTAATCCCCTCTGGGGAATATGCTCGAGGAGTCTAGCCAGAGGAGCAAATGAGAAACCAAAATTTGTTCGAATGTAATCATGGCATTATTTAGCCCCCAGGAACACGCCCAAGACAGAACAGGGGTTAAGCAGACTGATCTGTTCCAGCAATAGCCAAGCAGCGAAGGACAGTAGCTAAGGCCAGGGTCAGGATAGGGGAACTGTTTTAACAAACTTTTATCAAACCTGGGTGACTTATCACAGCAAAGGTCGTTTTCTTGCCCACATCACGGTCCTGTGTGGGTCAGATGAGTCTACTCCACAGAGTCACTCAGGGACCTGGGCTCCCGACATTTACAGGCTCCATCATTTCCTCTCTCTCTATTTGGTAGGTGCATGAGGGAAGGAAGGGATGACAGAGGACCACAAGGGAGATTTCATGAGTTCATGAGATCTGGAGTTCTGGGGGCAGCATTATGACTACCCACACTCTAGTGGCCAGAAGGCAGTCATCTGTTCACACCTAACTGCGAGGCTGGGGAATGTGGTCTCACTACATGCCCAGAGGGTAAGGGTCATGGGGTTTGATGAGCACATAGCAATGACTGCCACATTATTAAAAGGACATGCATGGAGGCACCTGGGTGGCTCAGTCAGTTGGATATCTGCCTTCGGCTCAGGTCATGATCCTGGAGTCCCACAACTGAATCCCGTGTTGGGATCCCTGCTCACTGGGGAGTCTGCTTCTCCCTCTGCCCCTCACTCCACTCGTGCTCTCTCTCTCTCTCTCTCTCTCTCCCTCACTCTCTCTCTCTCAAATAAATAAATAAAAGCTTAAAGAAATAAAGTGATACTCTTGTTGACTCTACTGATACATGGGAACTTAAATATTCAATAATGGTAAACAGACGAGGCAGAACACAGAAGCACTAATGAGGACTAATTAGAGCTAGTTTCTTTTTTTTTTTTAAAGATTTTATTTATTTATTTGACAGACAGAGATCACAAGCAGGCAGAGACACAGGCAGAGAGAGAGGAGGAAGCAGGCTTCTGGCTGAGCAGAGAGCCCGATGCGGGGCCGATCCCAGGACCTGGGATCATGACCCGAGCCGAAGGCAGAGGCTTCAACCCACTGAGCCACCCAGGTGCCCCTCAGTTATTTTTTTCTGACTATATGAGGAATGTCTTCCTGGCCACCGACATTATTCCAAAATGTTAATGGTGTTACAATAGTCCATTCTGTTGATATGTCAGAATCTCAACGACTCTCTTCTTGGAGGACTTTGTGTCTGTATTTTATTGTTGTAAGTTACTCTCTAGAGAACGCCTTTTACAGACACAGCAGCCCACATTTCTGATCACTTTTTAGGACTGAGTCCTTAAAGAGGAGTTACCAGGGCAGAGAGTATGATTATTTTCAAGGTTCTGGAAACGCATTGCCAAAGCAACTTCCAGAAAGGTCATATGATTTATATTCCTCTCTCACTACACCTTTGTAGCATCTGGTGCTATCAATCTTCCTATTGTTTTTGCTAATTTGATAAGAGGCTGTATCTGGTGACTGTCTTTAATTTCTCTGATTACTTTTTTTATAGCTGAATAGCTTTTCGTATGTAAATGTGGTAGACATTTGTATTTTCTCTTCTGTAAATTGTCTATCCATAACCTTTACCTATTTTTAAATTTTGTTTTCTTATCAATTTATATAGCTATCTTATATAGTAAGAATATTAGCCTTTTGCCTGTTATGTGTAGGGCTCACACTTTTCCAGTTTATTGTTTGCTTTTATTTTTTATATCTGGACGTTTAAAATCTTAGTGTGATAGAATCACTCCGTTAATCCCTCTGTTAAAAGACTAACTCTGTTAGTCTTTTCCCTTGTGACTCCCTGTGTCGTTTTGTGCTTGGAAAAATGCTTTACCCGATCTCAATGCAGAGATTGGATTAATAAGTATCTACATTTTCTTAGAGTTTTTAAAGTGATTTTTGGGGACGCCTGGGTGGCTCAGTTCATTGGGCGGCTGCCTTTGGCTCAGGTCATGATCCCAGCATCCTGGGATTGAGTCCCACATCAGGCTCTTTGCCTGGCGGGGAGCCTGCTTCTCCCTCTGCCTCTGCCTGCCTCTCTGTCTGCCTGTGCTTGTTCACTCTCTCTCCCTCTCTCTCTGACAGATAAATAAAATCTTTTAAAAAAATAAAGTGATTTTGGGGTATTGTAATTTTGACGTGTCTGACATTTATTTTGTCATGTGAAATGAGGGTTTAGATGTTTTCTGCCCCTGGAGAGCCAGTTTTCCTAAAATCACATTTGAACAGTGTATCCCTTTTTCACTGACTTGTGATACCTCCTTTATTAGCTGTGAGGCTCTTATTAAAGGGCAGATTTTAGGAGCTCTAAGATGGAAATAATAATCTGTGACCAGGCACCTAGAATCGTCACGAAAATCAAATAAGATAGATCTGTGTGAAGCGGTTTCGCAAATTCTGAAACATTCTACAAATGCTTTGATGGCTCACAAAAGTGAGGAAAGGGAAGCAAAAGTAGATGGTAAAGTGCTCACCATTTTTGTACAGAAAACACACATGATGATGTCCAGGCAACGATCGACGCCCTAGGAATGGAAGAACCATGAGAATAAGGCCTTCTGTGTTTTCCCATTTCATGATTATGTCTCTCTTTGCTCATAGTCACGTCTTGCCAAAGACGTCTTGCCAAAGCCAGGAGAAGGGAAGGTGGGCTGTTTTTTCCCCCACATCTTATAAAAATGGGGAGAAAATAGTTTGGGGGGGAAGGGCGGGAGGTTACAGCGCAAGAAGAAATGAACTGCAGAAATTAAAATCAGGCACGGTTTAGAGATTTCGCTGTCCTTGTGCCCCAGGTCTCCAGATGACAGCTGGCTGGGTTCAGCAACTCAGTCAGCCGCACAACGATGGACTGAGAGTCTTCTGTGAGCACTGAGCGAGGGCTTGGTGAGAGACACGTGCCATAGGACAGACTGTCACGTGTTCAGGGAAGGCAGACCAGCCCATGAAAAAGCCAAGGGCACTAAGGCAATACACAGCCAAGGTCCAAATGGGGTCCCAGAAGAGCCAGTGGGAATTGTAAGTGCTCCTGGTGATGGGAGATAGGAAAAAAAACAACCAATGAAGAGAAGGGCATGAAGAAATGACAGCAGTAGGCAGGTTCCGAGTGCAAAGGAAGATGGCCTGAGATCAGGTTTAGTGCAACCCCCCCGTCCCCCGCTAGGGGGAGGGATAAGAACAGACGGGTCTGCAGAGGAGAGGTGGTCCCACGCTGGGCCGTTGTGGACAGGCTGAGCAATGGGCAGATGTGTTTGTCAATTTCCCAAAAAAAAAAAAAAAAGCTGTTCCTCAGGAGCAGAAACTTAGGAACAGGGAGTGGGTTTGCAGGGTGAAGTTTGGGCGGAAAAGAACGCGTGATGGACGAATGGCTGGACATTTGCATGGCATTTTAGTTCATCATGCACACTCTTTTTTTTTTTTTGTAATGATTTTATTATTTTATTTGAGAGAGTGAGAGCATGAGAGAGGAGAAGGTCAGAGGGAGAAGCAGACTCCCCATGGAGCTGGGAGCCCTCATCATGCAAACTCTTAGTCCGAAGGGGTCTTCAGAAGATCACACGCTCCAGGACTGAATCAGCTCTGGGCCGGAGCACTCCTAATGGACTTCCTCTGTGAGTTTTCTGGAATACACGTCCCCCTTGGGTTGGACAGCGCCCCAGGAACAGAAAATGACCGCCACGCTTACTTCCTTATGGATGTGAACACATCCAAACCCACAGTGCCTCCCCTTTCCCCTTCTGCTTCAATACAAAACAGTCATCGTGCTCAGTATTCAGAAACCTGGAGGCCTAGACGGGGAATTATTTTATTTTATTTATTCATCTTAAGATTTTTATTTATTTATTGGACAGACAGAGATCACAAGTAGGCAGAGAGGCAGGCAGAGAAAGAGGAGGAAGCAGGCTCCCTACTGAGCAGAGAGCCTGATGCGGGGCTCGATCCCAGGACCCTGAGACCATGACCTGAGCCGAAGGCAGAGGCTTTAACCCACAGAGCTACCCAGGTGCCCCTAGATGGGGAATTCTTAATTTTTTTTTTTTTTTTCACAGAGGACAATGGTTGAAGAGCTAATATCCACTCCACATGGCCCTGGGTAATTTTTTTTCTGTCATCTTTAAGGATGATGCACAATGTGTGAATATGGCCCACAACTGAGGCCTAATTATGATTCTCCAGTGAGAGTGCTGCATTTTGGAGGAAGTCTTAACCGAGCACTTAAGCAGTAATGCCTCCGAGCACTGTGGATTTGGAGGAGAGCTTCGATTCCTGCACCGGGAGCAGACAGCTCCCACGCTGCTCCCACAAGCACTTTTATCACCAAGTTATTAGACCATTATGGTCTACGATTGTCTTTTACCGCCTTTGATTTTTTCTGTTGTCGGACGTGGGGAAAGTGATGTGTAATATGATCCAAAATGCTCTTGTTTGTTTTAATCTACTGTTTTAATATATTATGGCTTCCTGCCATTACCCTTCTCTGGCAGGGCCCTAGGGCCCCTTGGAGGTGATACAGGCCTGGAATATGCTGGGCAGTTTGGGGCTTTGGCCCAAAGTATGGACATGCACTCTCCCACCACTCAGGGACTCAGCCGAATGGATGCTGGAGGTCCCCAGGAAGGAGAATGGCCTGGGCACTAGGCAAGTGGAAGTGGTCCCCCCAAGGAAATCTCGTAAGCTCTGAGTCCCAGCCAATGCTTGCATGACTTTGGGAATCAAAAGTAGGCAGAGAGGCAGGCTGAGGGGCAGGCAGAGAGAGGGGGGAAGCAGGCTCCCCACTGAGCAGAGAACCTGATGCAGGGCTCAATCCCAGGACCTTGAGATCATGACTTGAGCTGAAGACAGAGGCTTAGCCCACTGAGCCACCTAGGTGCCCTGGGTCTAAAGTCTTCTTGGGCTTGAGGTAGTTTGGGTCAGTTTCCCAAAACCCAGCTTGGCATCGTCAAAAAAGATGCCTCCAATGGACGCCTGGGTGGCTCAGTTGGTTAAGCAACTGCCTTTGGCTCAGGTCATGATCCTGGAGTCCTGGAATCGAGTCCTGCATCGGGCTCCCAGCTCCACGGGGAGTCTGCTTCTGCCGCTGGCCTTCTCCCCTCTCATGCTCTCTCTCACTGTCTCTCTCTCAAATAAATAAATAAAATATTTTAAAAAAAAGATGCCTCCAAGAAGTGTTTCAAAATAGTAGGACTTTCATGGATTAGGGCATGGTGCCAGGTGATATGTGACAACTGTATGAGACACTCTAGTTTTGGCTCTGTTCCTAACTGGGCAAGTCCCATTGCCATTCAGGGCCACTGGATCCCTTATCTCTAAAAGGAGAGTGTGAGACTTAATGACCAGGGTCCTTTTGTAATTCCCAGCCCTTTCCTGTAGACCCTGTCTCGTCTTGCCAGCCTTCCTGGTGGTGCATGAGTACTTTATACATGGGAAGCTGTTGGCTTTTGAAGGCTGTGACCAGAGCTATCTATGCCTACTTTGCTTTTGTGAGGATTATCAAAGTCCTTCTGGAAAGTTCTCTGGGAGAGCTGGCAGAGCCTGGTCCACTCTGCATGCCAGCTTGGATGCTGGCAGGGAGGCTGATTACCACTGTTGACCCTTAGCAGTCAGGCCCTTAAAATAAGACACCTGCCTTGAACCATTCATTTAATCCCCAATAGGGGAAGGGGTACAGCGAACTGCCAGGTCACAGGAACTGAGTTCACCATCAACCACCATCATTGCTCTGATGCAGGTGAGAGGCCAGGTCATGTGTGGAAAAACAAGTTTTAAAATTTATAAGTCATACTAATTTCTAGGCAAGAAAGTGGGAAAAACACCCACATCTTTAGGTGAAGCAACAACACAAAGATAAAGAGAAAGTTCTAGACCTGCATTGTCCAATGGCCAGAGGCCATGTGTAGCTATCGAGCACTTGAAATGTAACTAGTCTAGATTGAAATGTGCCATAACAACAAAATATACACTAGATTTCAAAGGCTTAGTAGGAGAAAAATAATGTGAAATATCTAATAAATAACTTTTAACTTTTTTAAAAAAGATGTTATTTATTTATTTGACAGAGATCACAAGTAGGCAGAGAGGCAGGCAGAGAGGAAGGGAAGCAGACTCCTTGCTGAGCAGGGAGCCCAATGCAGGGCTCAATCCCAGGACCCTGAGATCATGACCTGAGCCAAAGGCAGAGGGAGAACACATTAAGCCATCCTGGTGCCCCAAGTTTTAACTTTCTTAATGTGGCTGCTAGAAAAATTTTAAATTATATATGTATGGAGGTAAAAGAAATACTTTTCCAACCATGCTGGGTTCAGAACAAATCAGAATCTTTATGTACCAAGATATCTTTCTTTAATACACTTATTTGAAGGTGTCCTCTTTTACACTTATTTGTACACTTATTGTACAAATACACTTATTTGAAGGTGTCTGAGTACAGGAGAGAGAAAGAAGCAGCTATGGGCCCAGGAAAAGTGGTACTCTTCTAGATTTCAAATGGAAAGCATCTCAGGTTGACCTCTCCAGCATACCTAAAAACCCAAATTAAAACATAAAGTAAGTAAACCCTAAACATTGCTCCAAGACTAGAATGGGGATCATTTAATAGGTAGGACAATTAAGAAGCTGGGAGCCCTTAACCCAATGAGGAAGAAGAGTTAGGTATTTTTTCTCCCCGTCTTGGCAAGAAAAAAGAAGCACAATTAGAAATGCCAAGAAAACTAATGAAAAACTAGAGAAGAAACTTTTTTTTGAAAGATTTTATTTATTTTTTTGAGAGCAAGCAAGCATGAGAGGGAGGTGTAGAGGGAGAGGAAGAGGCAGGCTTCCCACTGAGCTAGGAGTCCAATGCAGGACTCAATCCCAGGACCCTGGGATCGTGATTTGAGTCGAAAGCAGATGCTTAACCAACTGAGCCACCCAGACACCCCTGGAGAAGAAAGTTTTGCTTCAACACAAAGTAGCAAAAGTGTATTTTGCTCTTCAGTGCTTGATGGAATAGAAGAAAATCCATTTAACCTTAACCCTTGGGACATTCTCCTTTGAGAGGATCAGTGACATACTTTTCAACAGATCTAGCCACCCAATTTCTTTCCTTTTTTTTTTTTTTTTAAAGAGAGTGAGAGAGTATGTATGCGGAGGGGTGGGGAAGGAGGAGCAGAGGGAGAGAGAATCCCAAGCAGGCTCCATGTCCAGGATGGAGCCCGACACGGGGCTTGATCTCACAACCCTGAGATCCTGACCCTACCTGACATCAGGAGTTGGATGCCCAACTGACTGAGCCCCCCAGGTGCCCCCAATCACACAATTTCTGCTGTGACTAATGACTATGAATCACATTCACCTAATCACATTCACACAGTCATAATTAAGTGGTTACTAGCTCCCGTTTTTATAATCAAGACAGAAGCCTTAATTGAAGCATGCATGTGCAAACAATTGATAGGGTAAAGGCGATGCTCCCGTGAGTTCCTGTTGGCAGCCGGGTGCGGGAAGGCGAGTGAAGGGGGCGAGCGAAGGGGTGCAGCTTTCCCAGTTTGACTTCGGGATGAGGCAAGAGATACCGTGTAGGGAAGGTGGAACATGCAGGATGACTTATAAACATGTGTGTTTAAGAGCGTCAAGGCCACTGATAGGGAAGTAAATACGCTGGCGTAACTGACAAAACTCAGAGGAGGGAGAGACGAGGGGACCTGTAGGGTGAATTCTTCCTCTCTCCCAGACAACAGAAATGACTTGATGTTATCTACCTCCGGGAAGTCCAGAAATTGAGAACTGGGCGTATTGTTTAGAATTATCGTAGGAGCCTGGAAGAATGAAAAACCAAAGGTTAACAGGGGTTTCCTCCCACCTTGGGACTTGGGTAGAGGTAGGGAGGGTGAGACAGATGACTGTACCTTTCATTTGATGCCAGCCCCTGGGGTTTGAATTTTTAACTCTATGTGTGCATTATCTTAGAGTATCTTAAAAACATACGCACTGGGGAGGGTATGCGCTGGGAATTGTAGAAGACTGATAAATCGCAGACCTGCACCCCTGGAGCAAATAATACATTGCATGTTGATTTGCTTTAGTAAAGATACAAAAAAATATATGTATTTATAGAAAATTGGTGCCAACAATCGGTGTAAAGAAAGCCCTAATTAAAGAATTGCTTTTCCCTGCTGGTGACGTTTGCTAGCTTGAGTCTTTAGCTAATGATGTATCTCCTTGTCCTTTGGGGGGTCCCTACTCTGCGGCTGAATTCCTTTTCTTTCCGTGGACACTCTCCATCATTCTAAATCAACGTGTGCACTTAACGGCGCTATTTAAGCCTTAATAAATATTGTATCAACATTCACAGGGGATGGTATGGAGAGATGGGAGTTCACGAGAGATAGACTCTCATCATGGCCATTGTGTGTGTATTTGTCAAAGAGATGGGCACAGAGAGGAAACAAATTTCCACCGAGATTCTGGAAAATTTGCTGGAGAAACTCACAGAGTCCTTATACATTTCCTCCGGAAGGGGAGTAAGGCCAAGGGCTCTCTTGGCCGCTCAGGGCTCATGCTTCTGGCCTCCAATAAATGCGCCTTAGTCTGTGTCCTGCATTGGGCTTGTAGGATCTGAGTGTTCTCAGCAGCGTGGTCATCAGGGGCCACAGCATCTGGGCGCTTCTCAGAGCCTTCCCATGGAATGTGGTGCCCCGCCCTCGTGCCTTCCCGGCATTGGCTCTTGCCTGAGCCACC
>RCUC01156889.1:0-33765 GCA_003697995.1 Taxidea taxus jeffersonii | reverse complement strand
ATTTCTGAAAGGAGAAATTTTATGTATGTGTTTTCCAATTCTGGTTCTAGCTGTGTATAAATTCTAATTTAAAATGGATGCCTGGGTGTATCAGTTGTTAAGTGTTTGCCTTTGGCTCAGGTGGGTACTGGGATCAAGCCCTGCATTGAGTTCCCTGCTCGTCTAGAAACCTGCTTCTCCCTCTCCTCCTGCTTGTGTTCCTGCTCTTGCTATCTCTCTCTCTGTCAAGTAAATAAATAAATCGTTAAAATGGATGTCATTTGGTACCACAAAATAGTATTTATTACTTTTCATTCATTGGCCAGTACACATGGCAACCAGCCACAAAGGTTCACCAATAGGTTTTTCAGGGAGTAACTGTGTGACCCACCCTTCCAAGTCAGCTGATGTTGGAATTCAACATGCTTTGTTTTCCTAGCCAATGTTTGGATTTTCATTTATTAGCTTACCAAATATTTAATAAGTATAGTACTATGAATCAGGCACCACACTAGTCTCTGAGGATAAAATGTGGAGGGAAGAGAGACAATGTCTGTTCTCCTGGAACCGATCATTGGCAGGGAAGGTTGGTGCTGAGCAAGTAACTACGCACTCTGGCAGCCTTGTAGAGAAGAGAGGGAAGAAGAGCAAGCAGGGTGTGGGAGAGTACTTGAAAGTTGGTATTTTATTGGATTGCTGCTAGCATGAGCCAACTAACCAGATATTAGCATGATTCATTTCCCCAGAGGGTCTGTTTTACACTACACAAGAGTCACAAGGACATTCCTAACTGACCTCAGATTTTTTTTTAATTAAAAAAAAAGTTTTGGGGCGCCTGGGTGGCTCAGTGGGTTAAAGCCTCTGCCTTCGGCTCGAGTCATGGTCTCAGGGTCCTGGGATGGAGCCCTGCATCAGGCTCAGCAGGGAGCCTGCTTCCTCCTCTCTCTCTGCCTGTCTCTCCGCCTACCTGTGATCTCTGTCTGTCAAAAAAATAAATAAAATCTTTAAAAAAAAATAAGTTTCACTTGTTTATATGAAAAGCAACAGAGGAAAGTTAAGAGAAAATCAAACAGCCCTCCAAGTGGGTCCCCAGGGTCATTTAACAGCACACAGTGGGTCCTACTGGTGCTGTGTCTTTAAAGGGCTGCTGTAGGAATGTGGGCATCTCTGCAACATAAATTATTACTCCATGGTAGACATGGATATGCCAACCCACCAGTCCAAGATTTAATGATGTGGGTTTGGTGGTGATTTTTATCTTGAGAAGGGATATGGGAGTCCTAGGTCAGTTGATAGGTGAGGCAGAAATTTGATTTAATCACAAAGAGCCTTCTACCCATAAACAGGAGTTGTGATTTATCTGTGTTTCTGTCCTTTTTCAGATTCAATGTGCTGAACGTAAAGTTTCAGCTAACATGTTCTGGGCACTTGCTACATACCAGTAAGGTATTGTGCTTCCTATGTCCCAAGCACGTCTTAATCTGTCTGACTTTATCAAGGAAGTGCTATTTTTATCCCATTTTTTCAGGTAAGGGGTTAAGACATGGAGAAAGGGAGTAACTTGCCCAAGCTCACAGAACCACTGAGTGGGAAAGCCAGTAGATTAAGGGGTGGGCTCCCGCTTGAGTCTGTGTTCTGGTGCATCACCAGTGACCCCAGGACCATTGCCACAATCTCTTCTAGGAGGTGGTGCTCATCTTCTTAGGAGATGAGTTCCCCTCATTAGAATAGATTACACAACCGAACCCACCAGTGGGATGGTATTAAATAAATATCAGATAATGACCACAATACAAAATAGCAAGTGAAGAACCAGGGGTTCTGGGGTCAAAGAGAAGCTGAGCTCTGATACAGTGAAAAGCTGGAGCTCAGTCTCCACCTCAGTGGCAGGTCTCTGCCAACCATTGTGCTCAGGGCAGTCACATCAACAGCCCCAAAGTGGCTGTGACGAGGGCCTCCCCCGGTAAAAGAGAAACACTCAGCCTCCACAAAACACCAACCAGTGCTGCCGGGTCCAGCTGTTGTTCTTTTCTCTGAGCTTGGCCAACCTCAGCACAGGCACAAAAAGGTTCTTACACTGTGGCTCCCCTCCACACGTGTCCTCCATATAAAGATGTCACTGTCACCCACTTTACCACATGAGGTATCATTTAGCCCAAAGCCATGATTGTACCACCCATGAAGTGATATGAGAGTATATCAACTCCAGCCTGATACTGATTACACGAAATCTTTCTAATAATGGTTGATTGTTCTGGCAGTACTTCTCTGGGTTCTCCCATAGATCACAAATGATGCTCATGGAAAAATAAACTGAAATCCACAAAAAAAATGAAGGACCAGAGTACCTGCAGGATGGCTTAGAACTCACTATTCCCATCCCCTTCAAGACATCCACCTGCTGTTCCGTGGCTGCTGGGCCTTTCCAGTGAACTTACCATGTCAGGGCTCCCAGTACCCACACAGCTGAAGTGAGGCCCCTGCCCCCACCCCTGCTGGGAGCTTCCTTGGTCACCCAGTATTTCCTTAGGAAGAAAAAGTGCTTTCCCTTCTCCAGTGTGAGTCCACACAATTTTCAGTTACCCAGGATCCAAGCAACAGTTCAGGACACTTTGCTTTACCTTTTTTGTAATGAAAATAAATCAGTTAAATAATAGCTAACTCATTAGTCACTGGGAATTTAAAAAGTAAATTGCAAATAATATCACATAGGGGGTATAGCTCAGTGGTAGAGCATTTGACTGCAAATAATATCACATTGCCAAACCTGAGAAATATTTAAAGCTGTATTATTACAGCCATATGTTCATTCACTTGTTTCTTTGGTTGTTCATTCAACAATTATCTCTCTTGAGGACTGACAGCATGTAAAAATACTGCCATGTCCCAATGGGAGAGAAAGAAGACAGTCACCTTGATTATCCTTCCTCCCCTCCCCTGCCTCTGTGACTCATGCAAGATACAGACATGCGGACATAAGTACCTACAAATACAAGGCACAAGATATGTTCTACAACAAAAGATGAAGATGTTATGAAAATAAAATATGGATGAATCAGGAGATCTTTAGATGCAAAAGAAAACTGACTCAAGGTAGTCAAAGAAGGAGAAGATGAAGGAAAGGGAAGTAGGAAGAGGAGGAGGAAGAAGAAGAGAAGGAGTATTTACTGACTCTTTAACCATAAAGTTCAAACGCAGGGCCAGTTCCAGGCTGGACTTCTTCCAGCAATTTAAATGTTTCCCCTAGTGGCTACTCTGGACCGTCGTGATCTTGCCTTACTGTAGCAACATGGCTACAAACGTCCCTCAGTTCACATATTCTTACCCCACAATGTAGAAAAGAAGAAGAAGATTCTGTTTCATGGACTGCCCCACCACCCCCCAGCAGGATCTGTTTCCATCCACTGGACTGTCTTCCCAAACCAATCATGTAGGCCAGGAGTTCAGGTGTTCCAGTTGCTTTAAGCTGATCAGGGCCCAGTCCTTGGGTTTGGGAAACCAGACCAAGACAGCATGGCTGAGGATAGAGGGGTGGCTTCCCAAAGAAAATCAGGAAAGAAAATAGATGTTGCTCAGGCAGGAAATATAGTCATAGCAGGAAACCATCCTGAGAGTGGCTCCTTGGAGCCTCCCCATCTAACAGAGCATGGCCATAGCTTTCCTGGTGTCAGCACAGTGGTTGGATTATGGCCACAACAGAAGGGGTTCTAAAGAGACTCCTAATAAGGTAACCGCAGCTAGTAGCCTAACCCATCCCTGGAAATACAACTGGATGTAATTATCTCCTCATGAACAATCACTGGACCTAAGCACACGGGTACATGGCCATATATGCTCTCCCATTTCATGAGAATTTACTACAAGGAGAAGGTGGTCATTTATTTGCATGCGTTATATCTACCTGATCACCTAGTATGCACAAACAACAGATGAGTAGTATTTTTGTTCCCTTTTATAGATGAGGGGAAAAAGCCAAGGCTTCAAGTTACAGAGAGTGTGTAGTGAAAACAGAATTTTAACTCGAGGATTTCTGACACCCAAACCTATGTTCTTAATTGCACAGCTTACAACCTCCATGAATGTGATGGGCTGGAAACTGTGTCTAACTGATAAAATGAGATGGGCCTGCTTTATGTTACATGGATTGTGGATGGGTGACACAAAAGACCTCAAGAAATTCCATACATTCTCAATCTGCTCAATCCACAGCAATGAGGATAATTATAACCTGAAAGTATCTCAGACAGTGGTCGTTAAAGAGGTTACTTGCATTTTTCTTTGGAAAGCATTATGCTATTTTCCCCTGACATACACACTCAATATGTCATATTAACTGCTCTAAAGATGTTTGGACTCATTAGCAGTAGAATAAGTATCTCTTTACTGAAAACACATTGATGACACTTAGGGGTCACTGAGTATCTTAAAATGTCTGAGCAATACAGATTTTCAATGAACAATGCAATAATTTGAAGAAGGCAAGATAGTCCAGCATGTTGCTCTACTAGGGGCTGAGTCATTTTTCTAATCTACTTACAGTTCTTTCTAGAAGTAAAATGTGGGGCATCATATATTTCACCACACATCACTTTCCTCTTTTGCATAATGAGAAAAACAGTTGTACCTTCTAATGGATGAAGTCCCATATGAGAAGCAACAATTCTATGAGATGTTTAGTATTTCTGTAGGAATATTGACACCATTCTTTGACTATATACCTCCAAACCATGGTAACATTTTACTTGCTGGGGCAAGGCACTTACCAATTCAATAATGTTAGCCCAGTTGAACCTGTCAAATATTTTCTCTCTCTCTCTTTCTCTACACACACACACACACACACACACACACACACACACACACATATTTATGCCACTTCATGGTGTTTTGATAGCATTACATCCTCCTGATTTCATAAGGGAAAAAGTCGTATGACCTCCTCTACCAAAAAAAATTAAATAAATATTATATATAATATTATATATGTAACTATATATAATATATAATGTTATAATATGTATTGGTATAAAATGTATTATACATATCATAAATATACATAAATAAATAAATATTATGAATAGGTGAATGGACTCATCAGCAAACTGTCTCTGTACTTAGAAAACAAGCAAAGACATAGGCTAGGATGTTTTGTATCCTAGGGGACATCTGCTGAGGATGGAAGACATGTCAGGTTGGCACAACCATGAGCATATGCTTGTGGGGTGGACAGTGCTATGTTGACATCTAGTGCATAGAAGTCAGAGACATGCAAACCTTCCAACCATGCACAGAGCAGTCCCCACAGCTAAGGATTATCAGCTCCAAATGTTAGTAGTACTGACATTGAGAAACTCTTGTCTGGACATATTGCCATGGAGGTTAAGACATATATACGTGGATTACATTAAAAATAACAGAGGGGGGCAGACCTTAGAGCTTCTGACTCTTGATCTCAGGATCATGAGTTCAAGCCCCATATTGAGTGTGGAGCCTACTTAGAGAGAGAGTAAGAGATTGGCCAACCATCCCCTCCCTCCCCTTGCATAGCACAACCTCTGTTGTATTTAGTTGGAAATATGGAGTTATATTAACTAAATTTTGAATTATTTTTTTCCTACTCCCTCCCTGCTTCTGAGGGATACTCAATTCTATTTGATCCAGTTTAGTGGCCAGAGGAGGAAAAATCAGATCACTTAGGAAGTGCCACCTTTTGACGTGTCATTTTCACTTGTTAAGTGATGGCTTCACAGCCTTGGATCACCTGCATGAAGGGTCTACCATTTCCACTTGTGAAAAGCCATGTTTGGGAGCCTCATGAGGTCACACAGCAGGAAACCACGACTGACTGGCTGGGACTTGATGCTGCAAGGTGAGGCCTTTGGAGACCTTCTTTGCACTTGCCCTGGGACCTGTTGTTTTAGATCCAGAATTGGTCTTTGACAGTAGAAGAACTTTTTATAAGGGGAAGGATTTTTATAAAGCACAAATTAAACACAGTGAAATCATTCCAGTTCTCAAACTGTTGTACAAGGGCTTATTTTTTTGGTAAAGAATGAAAGCACACAAAATCAAACACATGTGATGGTTCTAGAATAGGAAACTCCTCAGCAGAGTCTCACAGTCACTGGGTTTCTGTTGCTATTTTGACTTTTCTAAAAAGTGTGACATCCTGCATCTTGGTGGTGTGAAACCGAAACAAATTTATCCAACACGTTCCAGTTGTAAGAATGTGCACTTTTGAATTCATCACAAAGTTGACTGAATTGCAAAAATGTCACAAAATACATTAAAAATGCAAAGAGCATTAAATGAAATACATATTGCCACCTCAGCATAGAAAAGCATTTATCCTCATATAACTTTCTCATTTATTTACTTTTTACAAAAACTTGAGAAATATCTTTCAAGCTGCAAAATTGATGTGTTGAATGGGGGCAAGCTGGAGATCTTATAATTTGTGATTCAGTCTGCATCAATGCCTGGGACTTTCTCTCTCTCTCTCTCTCTCTCTCTCTCTCTCATTTTGGTTTAAGTTTCAAATAACCCAAACATGTGCTTACCTACACTTTTCTAACTGCCAAGTTTTCTCTTAGGTTCATAGTAAACAGGAGAGAATTTAGAGAAAAAGCACCTCCCTTGAATATGATTTATTAAAGAGAAAGAAGCTTTTCTTTTTCTTACTTTGGATTTTCTTTCATTTGGAAAGTTTGCCTTTTGCAGCTTTTTCTTGGAATTGCAAAATTTTTCCTCAAAATATTTCAAACTTAAGACGTGTTACTAGGGAAATAGCCAGAAGTTTTGAAAGCTTTTTTTCATCACTTCTCCCCCTTAATTTGAAATGAATAAATATGTAACACAAGCTGATTTTCATAAACATTTAATCCCACTTACATTTCTAGATGTTTTTAAATAGAATTGTCATTTTTTACATTAATTCTGAGCTGAAGGCAACCACAATAGAAAAAGATGATTGAAATATGCACTTTCCCTTATTTCAGAAAGGAACTCCTGAAACATAGATTATAATTGTGTTTAAGAATTTTGGAGTTAAATGATTTTGGAGATGAATCAGTACAGAAACATAGTAAGTCAAAATTCCAATGTTAATGATCATTGCCAGGAGGACATTTATCCTTAAAATACATTATTTAAAAGGTAACAGCAGGGTCTGATCTTCCTCATTCAATAAAGATTTTACAATTACCTAAAACATGCAAGTATATTACTGGCCAGTGACTTGTCATATCTCAGTGAAACGGGTCTGTTATATCTAGAAAATCTGCCCAATGCTGATTGCACTTTGAATTCAGAGAAAGTATATCCAAACCCTCCTGAATATATTATGGCATTTCAGGTGGGCGTGGCCTGTGAGTTCTGGTTGAAGACGTTTTTGTTCTAATGTTCATATGAAAGAGGGAACGTTCAGGAATAACAAAGACATTAAATGAGTGAATGATTAAATAAATAAGCAGACTTGTTCTAGCAGGTATTAAAATATACCATGATGCTTAGTAACTAAGAAAATATTTATGCAGGCATAGAAAAACTGATCATTGGGGAAAAAATCCATAAGAAACTGGTCCTTTGTATTGGAGGTGTAGTTGGAAATAAAGGTGGCATTTTAAATGGGAGGAGTATTTCAAAGGCAGATTGGAAATACCTACCAAAATTTAAAACATACATATTCTTGGATGAAGTGAACATACCTTTAGAAAATTGTTCAAAAGAAATACTCTACAAATGCAAAAAGAAAAGATATGCAAAATATGAGTCATTGTTTCACTGTTTGCAATAGCAAAATATTGAAAATAGACTAGATACAGAGAGGTATTTTTAAAATATGTACACTGAAAGCATAACAGAATACTGTGAAACAATTAAAATAACTGGTGGGGCCATATATATGTACAAATATGGAATTCTCTCAGGAAATACAATGTGAATAAAAGTAAATTACTACCTACAAAAAGAACGATGCCATTCATATAAACAACCAGAAAACAGTATCATGAGTATTCATATGTACAAAGTACACAGACAGGAAGAGGAAGAATGTATATCACATTGTCTCAAGGGTTTCCTTGTGGGAAGCAGAGGGAAGAGTGAGCCAGCGCTTTTAGTTGAGACTGCCAGTGGAAGAAAAAGAGTGTATCTCCATATTGTTCGAACATTCAAAGAGAACAGGGAGAAGAACTCTATTCTTGTGTCCTCCCATGGACAGACACCAGCCAAGTGAGCGAGGAAGCCCATGAAAGTGGCCAGTAGGATCGAAGAAATCAATTTTTAATTCCCTTTCATTAGAACTCAAGCAGTCTCCTGTATTGGATAGCTCTAGACCATCAGCTAGCTGACGAAGGAGTTATAAATGTACTTCCACGTACCACAATAGTCATTACCATTTAAAGAAAGACCTGCCGTTGACCCTTCCGAGCTTGACCTTCAACAATAACCTCTCCTACCTGACTTTCCCACTACTGTTTATGCCGTACTATATACTATGATATCCACTAACCACATAGTGAGCTACATATTCTGGGTGTAATATTTTGGATATGTCAGGTTAAAATAAGATCTACTGTTAAGTTCATTGCACTTGTTTTTTTTTTTTACTTTTTTAATGGGGCTATTAGACATTTAAAATTACATATTTGGCTGCATTATATATATTTATATTACATATTTGCATTATATATATATATACACACACACATATACATACATATACATATACGTATACATATACATATATAGAAAGAGAGACTTGTGCTGTTTAACAAGGTCAAGAAGCCTGGGTATTCTTCCTGCCTTTGTAGTTCATACACTGTGTGGTTAGAGAAATATTACTTAACATCTCTGATCTTCGGTTTCCTTATATAGGTCCTGTGAACTAGGGATTAGTACAATTTAACAAGAAATAATATCAATGAAAGCATTTTGTAAACAGTTTAAAACAAAACCATCAAATGAACTTTTTTTTTTTTTTTTTTTCAGGAAATTTAGTAACAAATGCATGCCTCCCAGTGGTTAAGTCAGAGTTGAGGTCAACTCAAAATTTTTACAGTGGTTTATTTTCCCTAGACCATTCATCTAGGACCCTGACATTACAGATGTTTGTCTAGCCAACCAAAGAGATAATCCCAGACCTAAAAATTCCCCTTTTCTTCTAAATTCTGGTTGAATTGTATATGTAGCTTTTCTTCTACTCCCTCAGACTTATACGCAAAATGGGGCTAAAAATACTTTCCTTACTTAAAGAAAAAAGATTGAACTAGATCAATTGTCCTTGAAGTGAGGTCCCAGAACCATCACCTATGGAATAAAAAGTTCTGAGGTGGGATCTAGCAATATATGTTTTCATAAACCTCCTAGGTGACTCACACTGAAGTTTGAGAAACAATGAACTGGATGATTTTACCAGATTTCTTGGGATCCCACATTCTGACATTCCAACTAAATTCCATAATTCTAATCTATCATGTGGTAGTAGTAAGTCTTTCTTGGGAATGTGTAATGTAGTTTATGAGATGAATTCTTGAGCTCTTTAGCCAGTGCTTGAATGGGGAGGATCACTCAAACTCGTATAGAAACAGAACATAAAGGAGGGAGCAGGCTATGCACATTATAAAGACTCAGAGGAGCAGAGGTCATTTGATTTCCTTGCTTAATGACATGAAAAGAAAAGTTTATTATCATGGTTCTTATATGGGGGGGGTATTCTATTTCTGCCAGACTGAATAGCTAGAAACAATAGAAGACACTGTGCTTAGTGCCCTCAAGTTTAAGGTTTTCAGCCAAAACTGGAATGAGCAAGGGGCCACAGAAATGCTGCAAATCGAGGAGTGCATTATTTCAATAGTTTTCATCAGGAAGCTTTAGAGCAGCTAGAGCTACGCAGCTAGGTGGGGCAATTGAACATCCTTAGTGAAGGATGGAAAGAGGAAGAAAGGTAGAGGAAGGGAAATGGGGTTTTGTTTTTTATAGCTCAAACCTATTTCCTGTCTTTACAGAAGGTGATCTTTGGGAAGAGGAGAACTTTCAATATCCCCCCGTCCCCCACTCCCCAGATCCTTAAATGCTGGCTCATAGCATGTGTGGGTAGGGGAAGAAGGAGACAAAGCTTCAGTTCTTCAGGTGAGGCTCACACAGACCAACCCCCATGGCATGTGCTTGGGAGGTGTGTTTCTTGCAAGCCCGAATGAGCTTCACCCATGACTCCGGGCTCCTGAGAGCTCAGACAGGGGGAGGTGTGGTGTTGGGTCCAGAGGTAAATGGAGAGTAGCTGTCCCCAGGCCAGCTGTCCTGCAGTGTTCTTTGTAACCATGTCCATCCTAGAAACTTGCCGTAGAGCCCGCAGAGAACATATGCACAGGCTGTGTGGTTGGCTCTGCTCTCTTCAGGAGCTGAGTGGTTTCCGGGTCATAGGAATGGATGACAAACACTATGACACTGGCCTGGGACCTCCAAGTGCCATTATCAGAATTACAAACTCCTCCCTCTGAAAGCAGTTTTGGGGGCAGTCGTCCCCCCACCTCAGGGAATCATCGGCTCTCATAAAAATATTTATGGCTAATTATATACTTACTCTTATCTATCACAAAGACTAATGTTTTCTAGTCTAGTGGGAGCTTTTCATGTCTTTCCTCATTTAATGCATATAATGACCTTGATTTACTATTGTCCTCATCCTCATTCCGCAAGAGAAACCTGGGATAATTAACATACCCAAGGGCATCATTTTTTAGCAGTGGTGCTGGGATCTGAACCAGGTCCATCTCGCTCCAAAGCCTACGCTTGTAACTCCTAAATCCATGGTTCTTCTGTTCTAGCATCCATAAGAAACATCTGGAGGGCCGGGTATAATCTGTCAGGCACTAGCCTCAGCAGATCTGATCCTGAAGGTCTGTGATGGGATCTGAGAGTTTCCATTTCTTATACGTGCCCAGGGGCTGCTGATGCTGAAGTTGGGAAGCCACGCTTCAAGATGCACTGCCCTACGGTGACATTGCACCATGTGGCTGATGTCATCTCTAGCATCTCCACCAAGGATTCCTACAGCAGGTACAAAACATCTTTATCTATTGGGTTAACAATGAAGGAAATCTCCTAGTGCCATACAGCAGAGCCTCTCAAATGCTAATGGGCATTCAAATCACCTGGAGGCTATGGTTAAAATGCAGATTCTACTGGAATAGGTCTGGGGTGGGACTCCAGGTTTTGTGCCCTAAAGACTTTCCAGGAAATGCCCAGGTACCAAGGCCTTACATCAGGAGCTCTCAGAGCGGCCCCAGACCAGCAGCAGGGTTATCATCTGGGCATTGGTTAGAATGCAAACTATCTGGCTCCATCCTGAACCCACTGATAGGAGCGGGGAGCAGCAATCTTTGTTTCAACTACCCCTTCAGCTAACTCATCCCCCATTACTGCTTCCCAAACTGGGCTGCACATTGAATTCATCTGGGGAGTTGTCAAAAGTGCAGATGCCTGGGTCCCATTCACGACTAATTTAATGCATCTCAGGTGATGTCTGACCATCAGGATTTGAAAACTTTCAGGGATTTTCATGTGCCGCAGTATAAGGACAGCTCACTAGCTCGGGGCGCCTGTGGGGCTCACTCCATTAAGCGTCCGATTAGACCCTTGATTTCAGGTCAGGTCATGATCTCAGCATCCTGGGATCTAAACCTGTGGCAGTTTCCGTGCTCAGCAGGGAGTCTGCTGGAGATTCTCTCTCTCTCTCTCCCTCCTCCTATCCTGCTCACATTCTGTCTCTAAAATACATAAATCTTAAAAACAAAACAAAACCAAGAAAAAGAATAGCTACCTTCCAGTATAGTGTAAAAGCTTGCTGCTCACACTGTGATCTCTGAGTCAAAAGCATGAGAACATGGGAAACTTGTCAGAAATGAGAAATCGCAAATCATACTCTAGACCTACTGAATCGGAATCTTCTTTTCACAAGATCTCCAAGTGATTTTTATGCATATTAAAAGCTGAGAAGGGCGCCTGGGTGGCTCAGTCAGTTAAGCATGAAGCTTCTGCCTTTGACTCAGGTCATGATCAAGGTCCCACATCAAGCTCCCTGCTCAGCGGGGTGTTGGCTTCTCCCTCTCCCTCTGCAGCTCCCCCTGCTTGTGCTCTTTCTCTCTCACTCTCTCTTGCTCTCTCAAATAAATAAATAAAATCTTTAAAAGGTAATCTTAAAAATCTTTTTAAAATCTTCAAAAAAAACACAAACAAACAAAAAACCCTAGCTGGGAAGCACTATATAACAGGAATTCTGGAGATGCTGGAAATGTCCTATATCTGCGCTGTCCAGTAGGGTAGCCACCCAGTAGGGTAGCCATGGCGACTGAGCCTCCAGTGTGGCCAGTGCAACAGAGGGAATGGACTTTTTATTTTGATTCATTTAAATACAGATAGTCACATACCAGATGGGGTAGCTCTAGAGAAGGAACAGTGGTGTCAAGGCATAATTGGAGTTTGCCAGATGCTACACCTTCACTCCACCTCAGGTGTGCAGTCCAAGGCCAGGGCTGGATAGTCAGCGACACTGTAAGGGAGGGGAATTTTATGTTCCTCATTTTCTTTTCTGTGTGCTTGGTGTTTGAGGCACAGGTGTTCCGTAATCCCTGACACTCTATTCATTCTCTCTACAAATTATCTACCTGCTTTTATTTAAGAAAGCTATTGATCTTTTATTAATGAGAAAGGACTAAAGCCAGGATTTAGGACAGCAAAGAACAATGCGGGTAATTTGGGGTGGGATTGAACAGAGGCCAGTTATCACTGAGCAGCGGAGAGGGAGATGTTTGAGAGTAAATAAGACTTCAGGAGCAAACCTACTTGCGGGCCTCACTGAGCCATGGTATTACCACCTGGACTGCGAGCCCAGAAACCCTGGGAACAAACCGCCCTAAGATCTTGCAGTTTCAGGGGTCTTTGTGCAGCTAAGGAAGAGCTGATGACCTGGGAAAAGTGTTCTCCCACTTTACCTTATAGAGTATTTTTAATACTCAACTGTCAGTTGCCTCATGCAAAAGAAAGAGTCGTGGTCATTTAGAGAGTGCTCAGTAAATCGCATTGAATTGCTGGTCACTAACGTATTTTTGACCTTCAAAATTCTATCACTTTGCAATAGTTCTTTTAACGTGATGGCCAGTAAGCCAATAACTATTGCAACCACTTACAGGACCCATAGTAAGCTGGGAGAAGAGAGCTTTAGAAAAACATGTAGAGTTATTTGTGGCCCTCTCTGCCAGTTTTGAAAGCCTGACTATTGTGCCCTCTTAGTGGCCACATGGAAGTAGATATGAGAAGGCATTATAATAAGAAAGTTGATTTTGTTCCCGTCAATATGTCCTGCTCCCGGACACTCCCAGGAAGGCAGAGCTCTCTGATTAAAAGGGCAGAGTTGGGACATCTGGGTGGCTCAGTCAGTTGAGCATCTGCCTTTGGCTCGGGTCGTGATCCTGGGGTCCTGGAATCAAGTCCCACATTAGGTTCCCTGCTCAGTGGAGCCTGTTTCTCCCTCTGCCTCTCCCCTAGCTTGGGCTCTCTCTCTCTCTCAAAAATAAATAAATAAAAATTTAAAAAAAGAAAGAAGGAAAGGAAGGAAGAAAGAAAGAAAGGAAGGGCAGGCAGAGTTTCCTATGGGAAACTGTTTTCCACAGGGTGGCAGAGTCCAGAATAAGATGTATCGCTAACCAGAGAGCATGTGCAGCCTTTCCTGGAGAGGCCACAGCCCACGGGGGGCAAGCTCAGAAGCAGGGTGACCAAGCAGGACACAGTCAGTTTGGAGCTTGGAGCCGAGGGCAGCTCCAAATGGCGAAGCACGCGTGTGTGTGATGGAGGCAAAAGTCCATAAACCTGAATCTAAAAACATGGAGGGAAGGTGTAGATTTGTTAAGTACAAGGATGGATTGATGTGAACTCAAGACTGTTTTCCTGCTTCCTCAGAGGCTTAGTTTCCCCCCCATGTCAAATACGGGCAATACCAGCCCTTTCCTCATTGGGCTTTTATGGGGATGAAATGAGCGGGTCCTATAACACATGGAGCAAGTGCACAATGCCTTGAGCAGTGAGCTCCTGCTGCGCTAATGATGGAAGTGGTGTGGGTGCAGGGGAGCAAAATTGCAGGACCTCACCAGTGTGAAGGCCGTGACCCTGGAGGTGTGAGGACAGAGGGCCAGTCCGGGAAAGCTATTTGATTCTTTAAAGTACCTGGACATTGAGTAAATTGTAGAAACAGTTTAGAACAGGAAAATAAATGAAAATACAGAGGACGAAGAGCAATACTTAGAGCTGCCATTAGCGATTGGAGGAGTTTTTGGAAACTTTAAAAATTTTTAGAAGAATTTAATAGCATTGGTGTTCAAATATTTGACAGCTAAGCGGCTTTGATCAGACTGTCAAATTAAAAATATTAAAAATTAATATTATGATTAAAATAAACATATCAAAAAGTATTAACTATTAAACCCCAGTGCTGTCTACTCACATAACTCTGCCGCTTGCCTTTTTCTCTGAAATAGAATAACTTCAGGCCTTATTTGAATTTCATTAGCTAAACAGTTTTAAACTGTTTTGGACACATATTTTACATGAATTCTGTCTGTGTTATATATTCATTATCAATTGACACGTAACAACAGCTCCAAAATAAAAGTAGCTTGCAATTTAAAACAAAATAAGCAAAAATGGCTGGAGAGTGCCATCACTACCCTGGAGTGTCCCTGACTCATTCTAAGAAGCATAATTAACTGGCAGAGACCCTGAAGCATGTCCTCCTGACCTTTCCTTCTCCAAGTGAGTCCCGCCAATGGCGAGTCCAACTGGTGGCCATGAACAGATTATATGGGTCCACTTGAGTATTTTCACACATAAACCCAGGGAACAACAATTATTGGGACACAGCCCCCGGATCATCTTTGGCAGGTGGCTAACAAGCATGTTTTAAGCCGCAGGGACTGAAACGCCTTACAACTTAGTTAACCCTAGAGAAGGACAGAGTAGCTTGCCTCCCTGAAGATCCAGGTGTTAAGCTAGTTTTTGATGCCCAAGGGCCTGAAAGATGACAAAAGACATTGGGATGTTGGGCGTCCAAACCTCAGTCTGTCTATGTCCCTTGTGCCTCCCTCTGTTGGGGCCCTTCCTTAGGTTCAGGCAGCTGCAGCCGTAGAGACAGCTCCATGTTGGGCAGAATGTGAGGATGCCTCTTGTCCCACAAAAATGCTTTACATACCACAGAAAACGTTTCTTGCTAGGATGTAAGCTCCATGAGGGCAGAGACCTTGTCTGTCTTTTTGTGTCACTGTATCCCCAGAGCATACGTGACCGTCACGTCGTTGCTCAAGGTCAATCAAGTGAATGGCTGAGGTCAGACTGAGTTACATCAGGCCCTTGACTTCTCTGAACCAATCCCTGAGGCCAGTTCATCTGACCACCCACCCCAGACGACTCTCAAGCTGACAGAGAGGCTGGCAGGTGTCTATAGGGACCTCAGACTATCACCAGAACAGAGGGATATGGGCGTTAGGCAGCCTAGAGGACAGATGTCCATCTGCATCAGCCTTCCATTTGTAAGATCATACCAGAAGCTCAGAACTATTCCTTGGAATTGTTTTCTGAATGACAAAAATGCAAACACCTCTTAGACAAAAATGAAAGAAAATTAATGGATGGGAAATTAAGCCTTTATCTCAAAGCAGTAACATAGGGGATTTAGGTAGATAAAATATAATTATCTCAGTAGGAATTTGGCAGGTACCTGAATTTAGAGATCTGTTCATGATGATTCAGATTCCTGGCTAACTCGGAGAAAGGGGGCTCACCTGAAGGATTAGAAGTGCCTTCACTACAGTCCTCTTTTCATTTGTCAGAACTGAAATCACTACAGAGTGAGAATCACCAGAATGTTCTTCACACACAGTATAAGATAGTTATCTTTGTAAATACAAGTCTGAATCATCAGAATGTTCTGAGGCCGTTCTGAATGATCAAAATAGAGATTAAATTATATCCAAATTCTCTTAAAATTGGTTTGGTTGATGAATGCTCTAGTAGAAACTTAAATTAGCCAAATGCTTGTTCATCAACACCTGTTTGTGGCAAATAGATTTATTTAATATCATAGTTCAGAAATGCATTATATTATATATATACTTTACATATTAATATATGACCTCCATGTGTTTTATATACATTTATGCAACGTAAGAAACAAGTAAAAAATATGTAGTATTTGTATTCATCATGTTAACATGACATATCTTCTGTTGTTCTAGGTAGATTGCAAACCATTTGAAATCTAGAATCAATCAATGAATCGTTGCTTCATGGTGCTTTAATGTTGTATGAGGAACTTGTTAGATACTTGGGATGTAAGTTCTGGATGGAACAGATAAAATGAGAGTACTCAGATTTTTACCACTAAAAACCCTTTAACTATGTTTACCATGAACAAATGTTTGAAAGATTTGGTTTTACTTCAAATACACTACATCTGTTATACAATTTGTTTTCCCATTTTTAATTAATCAAAGGAATTTATGTCTGACCAAACCTTTCTTGCACTGCCCTGCCCCATACTCATACTGATCAGGAGGGCAAGGAGGAGGATTTGCAATGGTTTACAAACAATTCCCTTTCAAGTTTTTGAAATACCAAGAAGAGTTCACTCTCTTGCTCACCACTGAGAACATGAGGTGAGAAACTACTGTTGGAATAGGGGCTTCTCTTATTGAAGGAAGGCAGGTTCCCTGAATTGTCATAATAGCTGGTCTAGCACTTTTTGGTCAAGTGTGCCTTTTGGTGTTGTTCGACAGCTAGAAAGTTCCAGAAGCATTCATTTATTTAACAAGGATCTATTGAGTGCTTACTATATGCCAGGCTCTGCTCCGGACCATGAAGAACCAGAAATGAACCAAATACAAACAGTCTTTTGTCTTGTGGAGCCTCCAGTCAAGTGGGGAAGACAGAAAATATGTTAATCAATATCAATTATTGATATTGACATCAATATCAATGATCAATCCAAAAAAGGATTAATCAATAAAAAGCCATGTTGGATGGTGGTTAGAAGTGATTAGGAGCAAACACAATTTTAAACCTATTGTTTGGGGCGCCTGGGTGGCTCAGTGGGTTAAAGCCTCAGGTCATGGTCTTGGGGTCCTGGGATCGAGCCCCGCATCGGGCTCTCTGCTCAGTGGGGAGCCTGCTTCCCCCCACCCCCACCTGCCTCTCTGTGTGCTTGTGATCTCTGTCTGTCAAATAAATAAATAAAATCTTTTAAAAAACCCTATTGTTCAAGGAAAGGTAATACTGAAATTATGACATTTTGTTGAAGACTTAAAAATGTGAGGAAATGAGATATGAGGGAGAAAAGAAAGTGCAAAGGCCCTGAGGCAGAAGTATTCCACATACATTTCAGAAACAAGTGAGGAAGTCAACACTGACCACTGGCTGCTCAAGTTTAAAGTTGAAATTTAAAGGGTACCTGGGTGGCTCAGTTCATTGAGCATCTGACTCTTGGTTTTGGCTCAGGTCATCATCTTGGGGTCACAGATTAGGTTCATGGGATGGAGCCTGCTGGCTCCACTCTGCAGGGAGTTTGCTTGAGATTCTCTCTCTCCCTCTCCCCCTGCTCCCATGTGTTCTCTCTCTCTCTCTCTCTCTCTCTAAAATAAGTAAATAAATCTTTAAAGTTGAAACTTAAGGTGACTCCTCTTAAAATAACATATGTGATCTCTTGTCTTTTTCCACTGTTCATCGAGTTATACAGTGATCATGGGGCCTTGGAAGGCCCAGGGCAGTGGCGAAAGCCAACAGAATTTTTTTCAGAGCCTGTGCATTATTTAGGTCACAATTTAAAGAACTCTTAAAACCTCAGTGCTAGCATGATGCAATGGACCACAAAGCAGCATGATTTTTAATCATTGAAAGCAGCTATAAAATTATTTACTTTAATTAGAGCCCATGAAACAATCCTGCAACAAAGAATTAGTTTAATGATGTTAGTAAATTCATACCTGCAAGAATGTTGATTCTAGAATTGTAATAGCAAGAAAAAGGCAATAACCAAAGGAAATACATGATCCCCAAAAGGGCATATAAAATGACTATATGTATATATACTTGTATACACACGCATGTATATGTACTAGGTAGACTGGGTGGATGGGTGGATGGGTGGGTAAATGGATGGATAGATGGGTGAATGGATGGGTGGACAAGTGAGTTTTATATACACATATATTTATTTCTATAATATATATTTTCTACCTGCTTATGAGATAAGGAAAACAGGCCTCTCTTCTTAATATATTAACATGATTTGGTTACCAGTTAGTTTCTCTTATTTTTAGGGATTTGCAAAACAAAACAGGACAGAAGGATAGGCAGCACAGACAGAATTCCAAGGAACAAACAGCCTGCTTAAGCTAGAGAAGACAATGACCAATCTTAGCAGGAACCAAGGCAAGGGAGACATGCCCAGCTGACACTATCCAAGGTCCAGAGGGGAGTAACCTGACCTTGAAGAGGTAAGAGG
This sequence comes from Taxidea taxus jeffersonii, assembly GCA_003697995.1. Classification (NCBI taxonomy): domain Eukaryota; kingdom Metazoa; phylum Chordata; class Mammalia; order Carnivora; family Mustelidae; genus Taxidea; species Taxidea taxus. The sequence goes on along the minus strand of RCUC01156889.1, from coordinate 15,239 downwards.
TAGAAGCGGTCAATTATGGTGTGTACTGGGGTAGAGTCATGAAACAGAGCAGCCCCCTTGGAGAGTGGGAAACCGAAGGGCTTGCAGCCTAACAAAACAGGCCCTGGAGTATGAAATTCTGGTAACAGAGCTCAAATGCAGTTGGCCCTTAAAGGAAAGTGTAAATAAAATGTTTCCAGGAAAAAAAGACTCAGAACTAGAAAGTTACGCAGGTAATTTCAGCTGGTATCACCCTTTTACCAAGACTGTCCTGGTCCAATTCCATAGTGCATTCATATAGGTTTTATAGAGATCTTTATAGAGATTTTAAATGATATTTAAAAAATCACTACAAGTCTCTATTCATGAAAAAGCTCTCAAATTTTGCCATCTTAATGTCAATGCCTTTATTGTGAAATGACTCCACCCTCTAACAAAGAACCTTTTATTACAAATGTGTTATTCATTCAGGGAACAGGCAAGACCCTTACAGACATGCCCTTTGGGTTTGGAATGAGAAGAAACCAATAGATAGAGAAACACAATGAACAGACAATATCATTTTATCGTAAGACAAAGCCCAAAGGGAATTTAAATATTTAAACAAATATGTAGGCATTCCCCACTTGCAGGAGCCAAGTATATTTTGGCAGAAGGGAATTTCCATATTGTTTCAACTTTGTCAGAGTTGGTTAGTTCTTTTTTAATTAGAATCTCTAATAAGCAAATGCATGTTTTTCTTCTTTTCCTTCACGGCCATTACCCCTGTCCAAATAATAAGAAATCACTCTTAGATCCACACTAAAAAAAAAAAAAAAAAAAAAGTAAAACCTTTTTGAGTTCAGATAAAACCTCGTGAAGTAAAACCAAGTGAAACACCAAATTTCAAAACTGAAATGTATCTCCACATGTACTATTGTCATTCAAAAAGTCACAGTCTTTGTAAAACTTGGAAAGGATACTGATTAAGTTAACATTCCTTTCTGAATAACCCTTGAAAGAGAAAGCAAAGGGACAGCTTAGGAAAAAATGCAGATATTACTTGGTTAATGGAAGCACTGCAACGAAAACGTTGTGCTTCACTGGAAAACTATGCTTTGTTCAAGGGAGCTATTTTACAACTCTATGTAGTGTAGAAAACTGAAAGCAAAACAAAATTAATTTCCCTCTGTAGACATACAAAAAAAATTCTGTCCAGTGGAGGTCTATCTGCCAAAACTCCTTATGCTTAGAAAAAGTTGGATAATGTAGATGAGAGCTATATATACAGTTCCTCCAGGTGGCATCTTTAATAGCTCATATCATTATTTCATTTTAAGTGAATTCCCATAATATCATGCTCATTCATACATAAAAGCAGGTAACACGGTATCTGAGACATGCACCATTAAGTTAAGGTTATCCCAGAGATCATCTGGAAGTTATTTGGTAAATAGCTGTTAACTTAAATGTCTGGAAAGCAAACAACTCACTTTTGAAAGGAAGCCTTGACACCAATACCAAAAAAATAAATTAAGTGCTGGACTGATTGCTAACAAGTACACTCGAAGCTCCTTAAATATAAAGACCATTTTGGGGTGTAGTGAAGCATTCTGTTTGGCACAGAATCTCATTTGGTGTGTAAAATATTATAATATGACAGGAAATCCAATGGCCAGTAGAAAATATGACAGAGCAGAGATGTAGTTAAATGCACTGAATATTATACAGTTTGAGGGACAAAATCAAATCATATAAAAACAGGAAAGAAAAGCATGCCTTGCACCTAGATAGGTAAAAACTGGGAATTCCCAGGGACCAAAGCTAATTATGAATCAGACCTGCCTTGCTACTAAAACTTAATTTACTGTTCCAAGTATGGCCATCCAGTTTTTGCCATCACTGTACTGATTGTTACAGAAGATTCATATTAAAAAAAAACTGTTACACATTAATTCACAGATTTTTTTATAAGGTATAGGGCACATAAAAGTTAGCAGTCTGCTTGGTAGCCAACTTTTTGTATACTGTGATTTAAGAGTATAAAGCAGAAGTTGCAAACTGATGCCCGAAAAAGGCTGGGCAGGGAGAACCAGATTAGTAAAGCAGACTGGTTATAATGGGGTAGGTGGTAGGTCTGCAATTACATGGGGAGTTTGTAACCTATCTAAAAGTGATGAAAAGCTGTTGATTCTAGCTTGTTGGGGTCATGCAAGATTGTGGGACCAGTGTTGCCTGATCTGACTCTTCAAGAGTTTACATTCTGAGTTTTTTGTAAAATCTACAGGTTGGGCAACTGACTCAAAACATAGTTTGGGGTACACCTGGGTGGCTCAGTGGGTTAGGCCTCTGCCTTCAGCTCAGGTCATGATCTCAGGGTCCTGGGATCGAGCCCCGCATCTGGCTCTCTGCTCAGCAGGGAGCCTGCTTCCTCCTCTCTCTCTGTCTGCTTCTCTGCCTACTTGTGATCTCTATCAACTAAATAAAGAAAAAAAGTAAAATTAAAAACAAACAAACAAACAAAAAAACAAAAAAACCCAAACATAGTTTGGACTCTTTCTATCGTTCTCACATTAATAAATAATTTTACAACAGGGGGTTCTGGGTGACTCAGTTAAGCATTTGACTCTTGGTTTCAGCTTGGGTCGTGATCTCAGGATTGTGAGATGGAGCCCTGAGTCAGGCTTTGAACTCAGTGTAGAGTCTGGAGTCTGCTTGGGATTCTCCCTCTCCATTTGCCCCTCTCCCCTGCTCTCTCTCTCTCTCTCTCTCTCTTTCTGATAAATAACCTTTACACACACACACACACACACACACACACACACACTTTTGAGCATCTGTAGACCAAACAAAGCAAGTCTACTGCTCTAACCTGGCTATAGGTGACTTGCTTATGATCTCTGATTAAGAAACCAGAGATAATCCAAGAAAAGCATAGAACAGTGGGTAGATGGAGAATTAAGTGAGTTGGGAAATCCAAGCCCACTTGACACTACCTTTTATGAAACATGGGTTCAAACTTTCACACCTCAGAATCCTTTTCTGTTTTGTTCCTCACCGTATTTCCAGTAACTATGGAGGGTCTGGAGTTGGTAGTTTACATATGTTTGTTTAGTTAATTAAAATTTGGATCAAATGATTTCTAGGTTTTCTTCTAGGTTTTACAGTCTTTAAAATAACACAAGTGATATAAATACCTTCTATGAGGAAACACAGTAGAAATTAGTACTCATTTGATATAAAGAATGAAAGTCAAAAGGTGACTTGTATTCTTAAGTATTTCTGATGGAACAAGAAGCTAAGCATGCTCCTTCCTTCCTTCCATCCCTCCTTCCTTCCTTCCTCTATCTATCTATCTATCTATCTATCTATCTATCTATCTATCTATCATCTACCTATCTCAGGAGAGCCCAAAACAGAAGAATGGGGCTTAAATTACAGTTAGAATATCTAGTTAGTGAGAAGGAAGGCTGTCTGACTCATGACAGTGAAAATGAGAGGGAGATTATGAAAGTTATTATCAAATGCCTAGTCGCCCAGCCAAGATGGCTTTATTATTCTTTGGAAATCTACAGTGATTTTCCAAACACTATTTTTAAATTGTCTATATTAAGTGAGATCAATTAAGCAGTTATGGAGCTGTGGTAGTTGTTGAGGTGCTTAACACCATCAAGGACAAACTGTGAGGGCATGGAGATGATAGAGAAGGACTAGGAAATAATCACTGGAGGATTAGGGAGGTTGGTTACTGTCAAATAAATTGAGCAAATTAACAACTATGTGGAGTCATCACCTTCCTCACTGTTGGGAAAAGGGTTTATAAATATGGAAGAAGAGAAGACTAGAAAGAACCCTGAGGTTCTCGACTGAAATTGAAGGTACCCATGTGAACTTGTAGTTTTTCCAATATATAGTACATAGGTAGAAATACCAGTGTATGTGTATACATATATATACACATATATATCTAGGCTCTATCTACTGAGAAGGTTAAAAGCAAAAGCATCTCCATAGCAGTGAGCACACCTTTTGCCCAGAACTTTATTTCTAAATATTTTGGAGAAATGGCTAATCCTAAAGCTGCAGGAGGGAAAATATAAGCCTGGAATATTTTAGGCTAATTTCTTTTTTAACATTCAAAAAAATGACAGGGATATGTCAGGAGAACCCAAAAGTCAGATTGCCAAGATTTCCAGTAATCAGATCTGAGATTATCTGAGCATCCAATAAATAATGGTGGTAATAGGTTACCACTGAATCAAAGAATTCAGGAGTCTATATTCATATAAATAAATGAGGGAAATAAATGGGAAAAACAAGAAAGCTCTTCCTTACAGTAGAATACCAAGTAATTAATATGGAAGAATAATAGAGATAGAAAGTTACCATTTCAAACCCACTAGATGTGTGACTAATTCAGGCAGGTTTCATCAGTGGTGGGCAGATTTTGATGCAGTACATTGGCAATAACAGATTTTGTAATTTCAGAGCATGTCCTTACAAAAATACTTACTAATTACAAGGTAATTGAATGAAGAGTTTTGATGAAAAAACACAGCTGACACCAACTTGACCAGTGAATCACTGGTTAACAATCACGAGTGAGTGAAGGGTTGGCATTGTATGCCCTCCTGGTACAATCCACTAACAAGAACAGAGATGATTTATTCAGTTTTTCTACCAGAGGACAGCTCCAGTCCAGCAATAAAGAAATGTTGGATGGGTCATTCTGAAGACATCCTCCTGAACAGAAGACCTGCACTCTTCAAAACAGTCAGGGTCATGCAAAACAGGGAATGAGAAAGAAATTGTTCCAAACTGAAGGGTACTAAAGAGATGTGACAATTAAATGCAGAGTGAGTGCCTGGACTGAGCTATCTACCAAAACAGAAAAGAAATATTGCTGGAACAATTGGCAAAATTTAAATGAGCCTTGTGGATTGGACAGTGGTGGTGTTGATCTCTTTTTTGGGTAGTTACATTGTGCTATGTTGAAGATTGTCCTTGATTTAGTGAAATGCATGCCGAAGTTTTCAGACGTGATGGGGTATCATATCTACAACTTGCTCCCTGAATTCTTGTAACATCATGAGCTCTGAGAAATGCACAGAATTGGCAAATCACTATGTTGTCCATGGAAATTGATGTAACACTGTGTGTCAATTATACTTCAATTTACATTTTTAAAAATTCTTGTAACTTTTAGATAAATTGGAATTATTCCAATTAAAAATTATAGAAGTTACTTCTAATATATGTGGTAAGATAGTAACTAATAGGCATAGGAAAATGGCATGAAAAGAGAAAATCCAAATTTCTCTAAGTTTAAATCTTTTCAATGAAAAAGAAGACTAAGTTTTATTCATTTTACTTTCCATTTGCAGTTACAGTTATATTATATATCATTCATTATAGTAGAAGATGTTCTGACTACTCATTCCCCAAAATAGCTTAATCACATGTAAGGCAGAAACGCCAAGATTGGGTTAACTTCATTGTTTTTGAGAATTTTCCTCAGCACGTTAGAATTTCCCATAGATATGGAATGCTCAGTCTGGACCACCTAAATACTGCTCACAAAGACAGAACTGTAGGCACAAACATCCTTAAAGTAAATGATAAACACATGAATCTACCAAGGGATATTTTCATAATGCTGTAACTTTAAACTTCTTCATGTGTTGAGAAAATATCTTTTTAAAATAACTCTGGAACTGTTTAACATGAAAAATGAATGTGTTTATTTGTAGTATCTATGGAATGCTGGCCACCAAAGAGACATCTACAGAAATTGTAGATATGCTTCTAAATTGATCCCCCATAATGTATTTTTTTATTCCTTGCTAATTAGCTTTTTTCTCTTACAAATAATCCTGCCTTCTCTATAAAATTTTACTCATTGCAATTTTTTTTCTACCAAATGCATGGTTAATTTTAAATCTGTTGTAAAAGGGGAAGAGAACTGCATGTAGCTCTTTCTTTTAACCTATATACACTTAATTGTAGAGAACACACTGATGGTCATGGTGGGGCAGGGGACAAGTGATGGGGATGAAGGTGTGCACCTGTGATGAGCATGGGGTGATGTATAGAATTGTTGAATCGCTATATTGTACACCTGAAACAAATAAACACTGTATGTTAACTAACTGAAATTTAAATAAAAACTTAAACAAACAACAAAACTCTAATAAGGGTGATAATAAAGCCAAAGATTTATTTCAGAAAGTTTAAGATAAAAATAATATTTGAAATTTCATTAATACAGTATGTATTTTTTCCTTCTGTTGGCATCTATATAAATAAAAATTAAAATTAAAAAAAAAAACAAATGTTCCCCTTTTAAGCAGAATTTCAAGCAGTTCAAATGGATTTTATTTCTAAATTTTACTCTCTGGCATTTATTCCTGTATTTACTTACATAATTCAGGGTTCTCATTATGAACATCAGTGTGAAGGTACTACAAGTCTATCCCCAGTGATTTATGCAATTTATATTTGTATTGTTTTTGAGAATTTGAGAAATTGTATGCAATTTATATTTGTATAATTGTAAATAGATTTTTTATTTTTAAGGAAAGAACTAGAAAAGCATAAAACATCAGTATATATGAATGTATATATATGAATATATATATCATATAAATTCTTATTATTAAAGTCCTTTACATTTAAGAAAAGTGTCTCAAATCACAAACTATAACAATAAAAATGTTATATTCAAATAAAATGTGTGTATATGGTAACATAGTTGATTTTTTTTCAACTGTGGGATATGAAATTAAACTATATGCTTCTGTCACTCAACTGTGCCTTCTAAAGGGTGTTTAAATAAATAAACATTAAAGACAAGGAATATAGGGGCTCCTGGGTGGCTCAATCGGTTAAGCATCTGCCTTCAGGTCAGGTCATGATCTCAGGGTCCTGGGATCGAGTCCTGCAATTGGGTTCCCTGCTCAGTAGGGGGGTCTGCTTCTCCCTCTGCCCCTCATCCACAGCTTGTGCTCTCTCGCTCTGTCAAAGAAATAAATAAAATCTTAAAAATAAAGATAAGGAATACAATTCAGACATCAGGTAAAGAGTAAGTAAATGCAAACTGATAGGAAATTACAATAATCTTTAACAAAATGGTGACTATAAAATGCATCACTTTCAGACCAAAAAGCTCAGGAGGACTCCAGCTTTTGGCAAGAAGCAATGTCTCCTGAATCAGAGCCTGTGTGTAACTTCTGGAAGGTATGGCCAAAGGAAGAAGGGCCTGTGAAGACTTCTGAGGATATTTCAGGACCTCTGTGAGTAAATATTGAATTGAATATTCAAAACATGCCTAACTGTCTTTTCAAAAGACTCTAGTTGCTTTCACAAATACCAGGTGTGAGTTTGTTTACTTGCAGTTTTCCTTGGCCTGAGGTCTGACTGAGTCAGGACTACTTTAAAGTACAACAAAACAATAAAATGTCGTGTTAGAGTTAGGGAAAGCCAACAGAGCATCACACTAAAGCCAGCTTTGAGCCTTAGTTAAAATCTGCTCCCTCACCTTACACTCCAGGGCACCAGAGAATAGAAAAGTATATCAGGAGGTGCCTGGAAGCTACCCAGTGGTCAACCAATAATGCTTCTGTTTCCTCTCCCTCCCTCTGGTTGTGTGCAGAGAGGAAAGTGGGTGATGGGGAGCCATCCACATCCTTCCTGACACCTAGAACCCATCATAATATCCCAGTGTGGTCTGTTTGATACAAACAACTCAGGGCAATTATATCCATTAAACTCTCTGATTACCATGCTTCCGGGGAGATGGCAACTTCTCAGAGGGCCAGGCGGGGCCATGGAAGCTAGACCTAAATTTCTAGGACTTCCAGCCAGAGCAAAAACTCCTATGCCACTTCAACAACAAACAAGCTTTCAACAGATCAGCCAGCTTAGACAGTGAATGTTGTGTCACTGACCACTATGGACACAGACAGGGGCTGCTTCCTGGTATCTTAGGGGTTACATAAGAACTCCAGGCTTTGGTACAACCTTGGAGGATGGGGACATGGGGGATCCCCCCGTAATGGGGATGGTTGAATCTCCTGCCTGTTTTGTGGGAAGGGGTCTTGGAATACATTAAATTTTATTTAGTGAAACAAAAAAAATGTGACATTCCTTAGACCCATATTGTATATTAAAATTCAAACCTGATGCATCTCTTAGAGGCAGGAATGAAGAAACTGCTGTTTTAGGAAGTTAAGACACTTACCCCCAGTTAGTAACCCAGGGGCTAGGACCCAGAGGTTCATTCCTGGTCAGATACTTCCCAGGCTCTCTAATTATATTTGTTCTTAATTTTATCATTTGATATTTCAAATAATTTTTAGTGAATTAACATTTAAATGATTCAGTATTCATTGGAGTAAATTTATACTTGACAGAAAATTATAACAGATGGATTATATTCATAAGATACTAAATAGATATTATTTCTAAATTAATTTCTAAATAGATATTAATTTCTAAACTAATTTATGTACTTATGCACAGGAATTTTTACAATTTTTACAACAATGAATGAGATGGGTTTCTAACTTTAAAATGTGTTTAAAGTATGGAGTGCCTGGGGGTGGGAGGGATAAATATTTTTTTTTTTTAAACCAGAGAGAATAATTCAAGGAAACTATCAAATGTATATTTTTCAAACCTAATTCTGAGAATGATATGTTAAATTCAACCACACTTATCTCTACAATAAAGATGCACATTCTTCCAAATATATGAGTCCACATAACATGTTTTGAAAAAAACATTTTTCAAAGTACCAAACAGGACTAGTGTAGATGGATAACCAGTCATCATGAGTCTCTTGGATCGATCATGTAAAATAATCTAGAACCACTCTCTCACTCTCCAAAAGTAAAAACAAATACATTACTAAAATAAAATAATTATTAAGGAAATACCATGGGAGGTGAAATTCCTTTGTTTTAACTTTGAGACAACCCATAACCTTTGACATTATGAACTCATATGAAACATGTCTTTAATATTGGCATCTAGATCAATGTTAATAAAGCAGTAAGTAAGAAAGAATAATTAGTACCATAATTAGATCTTATTATTTCAGTTATTGTCAATAAATAATCACTGATTGGGCAGAGATACCTTTTATTAATTATCAGTGCCTCTTGGTGATTGTGTTGCATTTGAATTTCTAAAAATATGTTTAAATCTAGTATATTTTGACAAAAATCTCAAAAATGTTACATGTTGAGTGTTCATCTAAAAAGGACTTCAACAAGTTGTTATCAGTCCTTACTAAATGCAAAATATTTCTATAAAGCAAGTCATATGTCCATATGTTTAGGGGAGGAAAAAAAGATTCCCCAGACAAAATTTTAAGAAGTTGATGACATACTAGTAAGATGTCAACCAGTTTCCTTATTTTCCTGAAACTCTATCAAGCATCTATGGAAATCTACCTCTATTTCTGAGATCACCTGATGTCAACCATCCAGAGCCTCCAATGAATTCCCTTCCTTCTATATGGGCTGCCATTTTAAAGGAGTGAACCTAGTCATGAACCAATGTGGACTGGACTCACAGCAGAAGCTCCAAGGTTGGAAAATGTTAGCAATTTTCTTGCAACTGGTGTCTGCTCAGAGGAGCTAAGAGTTTGGTGGCAATTGGTGTCATTTGCTGGCAGTTGCCAACCAGTTGTGCGTCGCCTTGTGGAGGAAAACAGTTCAAGGTAGCGGGAGAAGGGAGGGGTTTATATGGAAAGCAAATTCTTATAACTCCAGAAGATCAAAGCCTGAGCCAGATAGGTGAGAACTGTTCACTTAGAGGGTCATCTAAGGGAGAGCTATCAAGGGGAGTCACAAAGCTTGCTAATTCCATTTGAGATTCAACACTAACCAAGGAAAAAAAATATAGAAACCAAGGGGCCTATTTCCAAACAGTTTAAGGGAATGTGTTACATTTGTCTCCCTTCTGTGGCAAGTACAAGCTATGTAACCACATTGCTTGACTAGACCAGCATCTTGACAATCTGGTTTATCTAGCTCCTAATAGAGTGGAGATAATAAGAATTTAGAAAGGAAATCTGGAAACCCTGACTCTGATCACACAGTCAAGACGCAGATCCATTACAAAGAACACTCAGTGAAAGAACAGAGTATAAAGTACGAAGAGAAATAAAAACCCAGTTTGCCCGAGCACCTAAGTGTGTAGAGAAGAGGAAGAGAGAATAAGGAAGTGGCCCCACTGACGAGTCACCAGAGCACAGAGTGCATCCATCAGACATAAATCTGGTGTTTCAGAGAAGGGCTGTCTCCGACAGACTCTGCATACTAAGGTCCCATTTGTTGAATAAATACATGTCAAATTAGTAAGGAGGAACCACTCCTAAATTCTGGGAGATTTGATTTGGTCTGGAAAGAATAACTATGTGATGGGGCAGTGACAGTGCCATGGACTAATGGACCAGTACTGAGGCACACAGTAGCCCACAGACACCATGGTCTGCTCCTATTGATTGCGCTGAGAATCAACCATACCACCAGAAGAGGCCAGGGAGAACATCTAAGGGAGATTTAAAAGTATCCAGTAATAGGCCCAAGAAATAATGAATTCAGAAGAGGTTCAAAAAGAATACAGATACTTGTGATCTCAGACCTTCATGTATCAGTGCACAGAGCATGGAAAAAATAAAGTGTACTTAGGTTTACAATACAGGGTAAGAAATCCTGACTCCTTAGTCTTTAGGGTAAAACTTAAAATTTATATAAGATAATAACGTGTGCATTATTGAATAGGAACAGCTATTTTAGGGGGAAAAAGAAAGAAAAAGAGATAGATTGGTGCTATATGTCTAAAATAGATCTGTTTCCTGGTAAGATGTATAGGGACAAATAATCTGACACATTATAGGTGATTAATATGTATTTACTAAATAGATAAATGAGAAAAGAGAAAAAAATCAGTATGACAAATGAGATTTTAAGACAAATATAAAAAGCCAGCTGGAGAAACATAGGCTAAGATGAATGAAAATTTCAAAATATTAATTTGAAAAGTTCAAAAATAAATGAGAGGGGTGCTTGGGTAGTTCAGTTGGTTAAGAAGCCAACTCTTAATTTCAGCTCAGGTTACCATCTCAGCGCCCTGGGATCGAGTCCCACGTCAGGCTCCCCACTCAGTCTGCTTGTCTCCCTCTCCCTCTGCCCCTCCCCCTGACATAAATAAATAAATCTTTTAAAAAATCAATGAGAAAAAAAATTGACAAAAATGTGACAAAGTATTGAAAGTCAGTGTCACTGGAGACTGAAGAGAAAACAGTGACAATAAGAGAGGATATTAAGATGTACTAAAGCATCCAAATGAAAATAAATGTAAAAATAATAGGATAATTGGAATGAAGAATTTTAAAAAGGAAAGGGGAAAACAGAGCCACGGAAAAAGCCATAGGGGTCCACAGGGAATTTCTAGGGACAGTCAAACTTCCTGGATTAATAGTTTCCAGCTGGGACGGCTGGTGTGCATTCTTCCAGGGTAGGGAACAATGAGGGGAGTATCCATATGTTATCCTTATGCTCTTCACCTTTATATTTAAGCATAGAGTCTCCCATCTCATCCACCGTTTCTGGTGATCATTACTCTGTAGTGGCCCACTCTGCAGAGGAGCCAAAGGTAATCTTAATCCTATAACCACAGGGGTGCTTATACTGAGGTACGCCAGGACCACTATCACCATGGCTGAAGTAGTATGTCCTCAGAAGACTTCTCCAGGCTCTTGGATACCTAAGAAAATTAAGATGCACTATGTAGAAATTCATGATCAGGGAAGTGGAAGCATACTGGAGATCATTGACCAAAAAAAAAAAAAAAGAGAGAGAGAGAGAGAACAGGGTGGCTCTGTGGGTTAAGCCTCTGCCTTCTGCTCAGGTCATGATCTCAGGATCCTGGGATTGAGCCCTGCATCGGGCTCTCAGCAGGGAGCCTGCTTCCCCATCTCTCTCTCTCTCTCTGCCTACTTGTGATCTCTGTCAAATAAATAAATAAATAAATAAATAAATAAATAAATAAATCTCTAAAAAAGAGAGAGAGAGAGAACAGCAAGAGTGACCCAATCTGACCACATGAAGGAAATGAATCTATATTTCTCTGGTACGCAAAAATTGGCAGGAAGGAAAGATCTAGCAGCAGTGGAGGACTCCAGTGCAAGGCAGTAAATTAAAACCAGTGTTTCAGATAGGTTCTTACTGTTTTCCCTTCACTCATGAGGGAAGTGCAAGACTTAGGAAGGATACATAATGCTAATGTGCAAGTCAGAGTTGGTGATAAAGCTGAGCAAGGAAGAGCAGCCATGGTAGTGTGGGCACATGCCACAAGTGGAGAGAGTGAACACAGACAGCTGACTGTTCAAACACTTCAGATTAAAAATAAACATGATTCTATGTCTTGATTCTATGTCAAATGAAAGGTAACTCACGCAGAGTTTACATTCTTTGTAATGCAATCCTAAAGTATTCGCAAGAGAAAGAAATCTCTTTCTTAGGAGGAACCTAAGGAAAATTGAATCTTAAAAAATATATGTATTCAAAATGAAAGAGGATGGGATCAGGAGGGAGACAACCCATAAGAGACTCTTAATCTCACAAAAGAAATTGAGGGTTGCTGGGGGGAGGGGAGTCGGGAGAGGGTGGTGGGGTTATGGACATTGGGGAGGGTATGTGCTATGGTGAATGCTGTGAAATGTGTAAACCAGACCTGTACCCCTGGGGATAAAAACATAAATAAAAAAATATATATGTATTCAGAAAGAACATAAAAGCAAAAACAAAGATAAATTTTAGAAAATTCTCACAACTTTAATAACAAAGTTATGAAAGCATGGACAATGGAGTGATGGCAGGATGTTCTCCAAACCTGAAATGCAGAATAAAACTGAGGGGGTGCCTGGGAGGCTCAGTCAGTTGAGCCTCTGACTCTTAGAGTTGGCTCAGGTCATGATCTCAGGGTCATGGGATTGAGCCCCAAGTCAGGCTCTGTGCTTAGCTGGGAGTCTGCTGGAGAATTCTCCCCCTCTTCCTCTGCCCCTCTCTTGCTCACATGCACACTCTCTCTCTAAATAAATATTAAAATTTAAAGAATAAGATTAAGGGAAAGGTATAATATTGAATGAGATAAGCCATTTTCAGGAAGAGCTCATTTTAAGGGATAATCTATGAATGAACTTGCTGACCTGAGTGCCCTTCAGGAAGGTATGTGTGGAATGCGTTTATAAGTAGGGGGAACTTAAACCTCACCAACTGTCTGCATCTGGGGAACTGAGCGCTGAGTACCTTATTAGAAAGTGACGGTTGGTCAGCAAAAAGCCTAAGATCTAAGGTCTATAACCTTAGATACCAAGGGGTTTCAACACACCCCTGTCACTCTACCTTGGTCGGATCCAAGCATCTCATCTCCACCACTCATGCATTGTTCTTTTCCAAGTTTCTTACTGTTTGTGTTCAAAAACACTGCAATTCCTTTCTGGAATGTTCTGTGTTATGATCTAACATATGTAGACGTATCATTGCATTCAGTGGACCAGGACAGAAGTCCTGACTCTGCATAATTACCAGCTCTGTGGGCTGATGGCAGCAGTCCTTCAGCTTGGCTAAGTGAGGTCATCATGAGTAAATGAAAGGACGCAAATGAAAATATTTTGAAAACTATAAAGTGCTATCCAGATGCCAAGCATTTTTATTTAAATCTCTGTGACTTTTTGAGTTGCATATCTATTGTGTTAAAGGTTTTTTGTTGTTTTTACTTTTTAACCTTTCACAGAAGAAGTAGCTAAGACATACTCCTGGAGTGTGAATAAGCCCCCCACCACCACCACCCCACAATGCTTCCCACTGGTTTTGCAGATCTGGGTTAGCTAGGTGTGGTTGCATGGTTGCTACAACAATGTACTTTTGTGCCCATTTCTGAAAGGAACCTACCTGTAGCCCAGCGTGGCCTTCTCCAGAAATACCTCTCCACTGACGGTGGCACGGCTGCTAAAATGACTCTGTCCTGAGAGGCACAGTGAGCATTGGCTTACCTAATTAATAATCTCCAGGGTTGTTTTTTTTCCCTCTTTGCAGCTGTTGAACAGGGTGGTTCTGATTAAGTCATACCATATCGTGAGAAACGTCGCTTCACAAGGGTGCTACCTTCTGTATTTCCCCCCACTTTGATCCCTGTTCATTGGCCCCTTTGATCTCTGAACAGGATGTACAAGGTTGACTAATCAATGCTTTCCCTCATTTTTACTTCTTTCTCTGCTGTTTATATTTAAATCATTTACTAGGATAGGTGAATATGTATGACCTGGGTCTTCTCCCATTTGGTGTTTGTGTCTTCAAAAGACAGTAGGAAGAAAAAGGCCTTCCAATTTTCCACCAAGTTCTCAGTGAAGTCAGTGTTCCCCAGGAATGCAGATAATGGTGCTCATCTCTTGGTCTTTGAAAATGTGGATCACTTTCTAAGGAGTATGAGAAGATGGCAGAATGGAAGACACAGACCCACTGTTAGCCCATACCACACCTGTACAGACTAGAACACAAGTCCCTGTCATCTCAGATGATAATGGAGAGGGATATACCTACAGTGTCCCTTTCTTTCTTCCTCTTTCTTTTCCTTGTTTGTATGAACTTGATGATTTCAGTAACAATGGCCCAAACAATTGTCAAAGAAATAACTCCAATACATGCAGGGATTTTTAGAGCACTCCTACTCTTTGTAAAGATGCAGAGAAGCAGCCCTTGCTTGAAGAGGGAATATCTGTTCTGTTTATCATTACCCCCCACCCTCCAATTTTTAGAGAAAATGAGCACAGATAACAACAGTACTGAATTACTCGTGAGTATCCTGTTTTCCATATTACTCTGGACCAACAGCTCATCAAATCAGACATGACAGAGGCTGATTATTGGACCCTTCCCCTAGACTCAGCATACCCACTTCCAAGGTAGCCTAAGTCCCTTTACCAAAGATAAAAAGAAAGAAAACTCTCCAAATTCCTCAATTCCGTATGAAGAATTATATCAAAAATTACTAAGATTGTCCAGTTTCAGAAAATCACAAAACCCTATGTTGTTGGATCTTGGAACATAAAGTCAAAATGACACTTGGAACTTATCATAGCCAATTACATCAATTTGTAGATGAGGTGACATGATTTGCCCAGAATGCCATAGCTACTTAATTCCCAGGCTTTCCATTCTGTGTTCTTTCCTCTGAATCAAGTCTTTCACATTTACTAAACAAAGGAGTTA
>RCUC01156888.1:0-62963 GCA_003697995.1 Taxidea taxus jeffersonii | reverse complement strand
TAATGGTCTGTTCTTTTTAGACAGATGGGACTCAATTTATGTTCTACATGATTGTACCCCAGAATTTCAGACTTAAGATGTTTGTCATAAATATAGTTAATCTATTATTTTATGAGGGATACTAAATCTCGGCCTTCCGGATTTGGATAGATGTATGCCAAATTTATGATGGCACTTGTCTATAAATGACAGATGCTGCCAAAGCAGAACACTATCATTTTCTTCAACTCCACAGCACAAGGTCTTGTTGCCAGAGACAGAAAGGGGAAGAGGCAGTTACAAAGAGCTTGCTGGTTAATCAGTGGAGTTCTGTGGCAGTCAGCGGAAATGAGAAGTTGTCATTTCGAAAACTTGGCCCCATTTTAACAACACATAAAAACTATGAAACACACAGGGGAACCCATAAAAATGACGAGGCAAGGGTCTCTCCATTTGTATCCCTGGCAGAAAGACTCTTTGACAAAATTGAAAATACGCTTTCATAAAGCAATAGGGTAACCGGAAAAAGCTGACCTACAGCCTTCCCAGGTAAATCATACTAATCTACTAGTTGATAACTACTTCTGGTTCATGCCGGAGGAACCGCCACAATGCAGATGCACAATACAGCTGAAAACAAAAATGAGCTGTTCTGAGGTATGCTATCCCTTTTCCTTCTTTCTTTTGTCTTTTCTGACAAAAAGTTCCCACGGTACAATCATGGGGATGGGCTACAAAAAACCATCTCCCTATTCCCAGTGGGAATATTTTAGATGGAATGATTCCAAATGCTATTGAAACTGTGGACAGACTTCAGGACAAGCCAACTGGACCCTTTGGAGGGCAGTTCAACGTTTCTGCCATATTGGGGATGCCCTATCTAGTGTCCTCTTCTATTTCAGCGAGGATATTTGGCTCTATAATTGTCAAACTGGACCTTTGAGAACATTTGTCATTTGACCAAAATGAGTATTTTCATTCAAACTTGCCCTGGAAAAGATCTGTGATGTCTAAAGCTTTGTTCTGTTGCAGTTAAATGCTGCAGACAACATATTGCATAGGAACTAAGGATTCTTAATAAAACAAAGCCTTAATGTTTCTTTTAGTTCTGTAGTTTCTCCTGAAAAATATCAACAGTCAGCAAGTAATTTAAAAGTAATACATGGAGGTGGGCAGGGGGATTGGGTTAAACAGGTGCTGGGTGTTAAGGGGGCACTTGTGATGAGCCTTGGGTGTAGTGTGTGTGGGTGATGAATCGCTAGGTTCTACACCTGAAACTAATATTACACTGTATGTTAACAGCTTGGAATTTAAATAAGAATTCTACCTAAAGTAACGTATGGTCCTACTCACTAATTCTTTTAAAAAGTGGTTTCGTGGGGCACCTGGGTGGCTCAGTGAGTTTAAGCCTCTGCCTTCGGCTCAGGTCTTGATCTCAGGGTCCTCGGATCGAGCCCCACATCAGGCTCTCTGTTCAGCAGGGAGCCTGCTTCTTCCTCTCTCTCTGCCTGCCTCTCTGCCTACTTGTGATCTCTGTCTGTCAAATAAATAAATAAAATCTTTAAAAAAAAAAGTGGTTTCGTGATTTCTGACTTTGCCCACTGGGATACTTGTACTTATTCCTGAGGAAGAGAAGTTTAGAAGTAATGGGAGTAATGACATATGCGTGGGTCAGGAAGTCTTGACTTTATTGGGACACGAATGGTGTAACCTTACATGAACTAATTCACATTCCCTAGAGCTAGGTTCCACATCATTACCATATCTGGGGGAGCACCTTGAATGTGGTGACCATACATTATTTTTCTTTGTAGCCCTAATTAAAACACACACACACACACACACACACACACACACACACAATAGGTTGGAAGCTCTTTGAGGGCAAGAAAATGTTTTTGTGTTCACCGTTGCACCCTGGTATCTGGCAATACACTACATCATTTAGTATAGATAATAAATATTTCTTGAGTAAATAAATGGATAAGTTTGTTGCAAGAGTGAATGAAAGATGGATACTAATTTCTGCCCTAACAGTCACAGGGATATGGAGAGGGTAATACAAAAACACATATGTGACTGGATTTTATAAATTCAACAAATTTAAGGTATTCCTATTGTTATATTTCAAGCAGAACATGCTGGTTTCATTATCGTTGCTCTTAATTGCATTTATAAATACATCTATAGCGTTTTGAATCATTCCATCTGCTTTCATCTGGTTAGACAGCAACTGATTAAAAGCTGTTTAGCTCTAAATAGCTTTATATACTTTGAACTAGAAATGGATTTTCCCCATTTGATAACTAATTAATTAAAAAACATCTAGTGTTAAGACCAGACATATGGACCATTAGATTGACTACCACAATATTTTGTCATTAGGTTGATTATAAAAATATTTTATTATTTTCAAGAATAAGGCTTTTTGAAGGCTCTGGGTTTTTCTGAACCTGTTATGAGGGATCAAATGCTGTCACAAAGAGCATTCCACTTGATGTATAGGGCATATTATCACAGGAAAGAGTACTGTCATATGGCATTATGACACTTGAACTCCAGGGAGAAATTTGGATTGAGTGTCTGGCTAATATGTTCCAGCCATCTTCCTGAAGCTGCTTAATGCTTGCTGTGTTTTGACCCTAATTCTCCTAAAGCACATTTCTCTTCCTTCCTACCATGTTTTGAACTCCCACTGATGCATCATTAAAAGTTGGGATAGATCCTGGGAGACCATGAAGCCGTTTCTTTGGATTTTACATCTAATTCTACTCCAACTTCTAAAAGGTGAATGGGACAACTATTTTTAACTGCCTTTAGTGAAACATATTTAATTTTTTTCAATCATATGGTCAGAACTTCTTACAATAAATGAAATACAAACTATTATTGTTTAAACTAATTTTGTTTACTGACCTTAGAGGAAAAAAAAGGAAGCTTGCCATGATACCCTGAAATGTATCTGATAGCTCCATTCTAACAAATCTATCTGGATTACACAGATCCAGCTACAATGTGAGCCACATGGTATCTCCAAATGGATCATAAAACTAAAAAAAAATAGTTGCCATTTCTTAGAATAAATAATCTGTGCTCTTGAGGAACAGAGAGAGATTATCTGTGGGTCCCATGTTCCTTGTTGGATACTCTGAAATAAACCCTTCTCCTTGACTGCTATTTGGTGAATCCCAGGATGCTGCCCTCCCAGAAGCTCCCTCCCTTAACATCTGGTTATTTCTGCTCCCTCAAGATTTGCCCGCTATTGCTAGGTTACTGCTCCTAAAATATGAGACTGGAAACTGAATTTGTCAATCATATGGATGTTGTGAACCTGGATATTTGAAATCTGGTGGCTGAGACATCAAGTAACAAATACATTCATTTTGATTTAAATGTCTAGGAATCATGTAAATACTGCTTAAGACCACCTGATAGGAACTCTTCTTTCAGAAGAGAAAGACCAATGCTAGGCAACTTCAGGTTCATAAGAATTGGCAGTCAACCATGGTTTTTCACTCTGTTACTCTAATTTTTGACTGACTCCTTAGGAACAGTGTTTTCTGAAATAAAACATTTGGTCAATTAAGTGTCACAGTCACTATTCCTCTTCCTTTCTCCTTCTTCTTCATCTCTACATTCCACCTAGACCATTTATAAAGGACTGGTTTTCGTGTCCTCTGTTCTTCTAAGACAGGGAGTGTGTGTGTGTGTGTGTGTCTGTGTGTGTGTGTGTTTTAAGTGGGCTCCATGCTGGGCTTGAACTCATGACTTTGAGATCAAGAATCAGATGCTTAACTGACTGAGCCACTTAGGAGTCCTCTAACACAGGGTTTAAAATGGAATAAAAACCAGTTTCCAAAAAAATCTATAACTTTGACAAAGCTGTAGGAGCTTTTAAGGATTTAGAGATAGAGAGTTAGCAATCGGTTGCATATCACATTGTTTAAGGCCAGACTGCCCATCTGGGCAAAGTTTCTAATTTTCCAACTTGAAAATTCTACTACCTATATGTGGGAATTCTTGCTTATTCATTTGAAGGTGACAAAAGAATATATATATCTATTTAGAAATCACAGCACATTTTATTTTTAAATGGTCCATCTTTGACAACTTTGGTATTGCCTTTGGATACGACAGAACAAATAGTGTATTCCATTAGTATTAATATTTATAGAAAACATGGGGAAAGGAAGAAATAATGTGAATGATCCAACCAATGAATTATGAAATCATTTATACAGATTTTGAGTAAGGAAACATGGAGAATGAAGTAACCCCAAAATATAGGTGGTTGTCATTACTTCTGGTCTGAGTCTCAACAGTGACATAGTGAGTGAAGCCAATACTATTAGACCAAGTACTTTGGGGTGGATAGAGAAGTGGCAGAGGACACAGACGATGCAGGATTAGAGACCACCACAGAGCTATTGAGGAAGAGATTCTGTGGTTGAGATTTGTTTTCCCCTCTCCCCACTCTCATTCCCTAGGATCATTCTAGATCTCAATTCTCTTCCATGTTTATGCCATTGCTATACTTGACCCTGGTGTGTGCTTATTGCTTACAAAGCAAACACAAGTGCTTAGAAAGTCTCTTTCATTGAGACCTAACTAGTATCTGATGGTAGGAATAAATGCCTTGAATTGTTTAAACTTTAACATATATGCTCATTGGGTACCTTGTAGGTATGAGAAAAGCTGTGATTGTGGCCCAGGTCCCTGATTTTCTATTTGTAGATTGCTCTTTCCTTGGGTCTATCCCCTAGTCTTTGACTTTTTTTGTACTTCCTTTCCTCTTCCATATCTTTCCTTCTCTCTTTAACTGTCTTCTATACTTTTATTGATTCTGCTTTCACTGATTCTTCTTAATTTCCATTTTTAGCATTTTTTTTTTCCTGCTCAATACTTTTACTACTATCCCTGGACAAACCCAGTTCCCAAATAATTCATAACTTATGGAAGCACTGAGCACACACAACAGCAATACTGGAACATTTACAATACCTACCAACTGTGCTATTAGCTCAAGAGAGAAAATAGGCTGAAAGAATGGAGTGGCACTAGCTTTCATTGTTTTATCATGTTGTACATAAGTTCTGCTATGCTTAAGGAGCATAATCCAGGAATAAAACCTTTGGCAGAGTGTTGTTTCATAGAGGCAACAATATCCTGTAAAAATTAAACCAAGCAGGAAGTCAGGAGATGATGGATTCTTCCAAATACTGGGTAACCTCCAGTAAATAACTCCTGCACTGTGGACTCTGGCTTGGTTTACCATTTTGTAAATCTTAATATCTGATAAACCTGTGTGAAGGATTAATTAGATAATATACATAAAAAAAACTTTGCTCTTTAGAAGGGGAGAAGTGTGATGTAATAATCTAGTATTTATCATCTGTTCATCAGATAACATGATTTAGTGATTCTATCAAACTAAGAATAAATGTTTTTATTATCAAATTTAGGTTAACTCACTCCTATGCTGCAGGGCAGTTGGAACCACCATTCCTGAGACCTAATCAATAATTGTCCCTTCCCAAATAGTCTTTTCGTCTTACCAGGCTTTTTTTTTTTTTTTTTTTAAGATTTTATCTATTTATTTAACAGAGAGAGATCACAAGTAGGCAGAGAGGCAAGCAGAGAGAGAGGGAGGGAAGCAGGCTCCCTGCTGAGCACAGAGCCCGATGCGGGGCTCGATGTGGGGCTCGATCCCAGGACCCTGGGATCATGACCTGAGCCGAAGGCAGAGGCTTTAACCTCCTGAGCCACCCAGGTGCCCCTTACCAGGCTTTTTGAAACTTCCTCTCATACTAGTAGGTTTGCTCTCCTCCAATGCCCTGAGCAGCCACAAGAAAGCATTCTTAAGTCTTCTCCTAAAATTCTACAATGATTTCAAGAACAGAAGAGAATCAGAAGTGTGTGTCTGTGTGTGTGTGTGTGTGTGCACATGTGCTTCCAACAACAGAAGGTCCCTGAAGAGAGTCAAACATTGAGAAAGGGATATATGCTCTTAGTCTCCCTTCATAGACACTGTTCCTCAGTTAGCTACTGAAACAAGATTACTTATTTATTTATCCATCCTGGGACTGAGGGGGCAGTTGTGAGTGTATGAAAACCTTCTAAACATCCAATTTTATGGTATACATGCTAGAAAATGATTTTTTTTCCTCTTCTTCCTGAATCATTCAGTTTGAACTTACTTATAAAAACTGCTGATTCACTGGACTATGAAATACAGACTCTTCTTAAGAGGCATTTCCTGTAGTAGCCCATTTCCAATTATGTAAAGCTCTTCTGCTAGTCAATTCATAACTTTTTAAATAACTCTCATAAAATCCTCAAGCTCACTTGTAACTCTGAGGGGAACTCTCCATAGACCTTCAAAAATCAAAATCTTTTATTACTGAACACATTTCCAGATTCATTTAATAATTCCATTTTCAGAAAACATCACCTTTTTGACCCCCCCTTTACTGAGGTAAAAGAATATAAAAATGTCTATTAATAAACAACTTTATGCATTACTTCACTGAAAAAGTCTATAGCAAAAACCAAACAAAATTAAAGGTAATAAACTCAGTATTTTAGATCCATTTCTCGAATTTTGTCTAAACACATTATGACCAAGTAGCCTCTACTTACTTCATGCATATGTAGATATATATTATATATATATATATATATATATATATATATTCACACACACACACACACACACACATATACTTAAATGTATGTATTTAACAACATGGAATGGTAACATCAAATGCTTAGGTTCCGTGCAAACACATAACCTTTCCTGTGAAGGAAACATATTAATATTATAAAAACAAATCAGGGAGAGTAACATGCAACAGCTGAGGGGAGGAGAACGGGGTTGGGGCAAGGGACTAGGAGAAACACAAAGAATGTAAAGAACAAAAAGTGTCATTGACCTGATTTGTCAGAGCTGTTGCCTGTGATTGGAGTGATGGAGCAGCTGGGATTAGCCTTTGCGCTGTCCTTGGAAGAAACCATTTTGGGTTTATTTTTCGTTGCCTCTAGTGCTTTGACCTTCTTGGCATGTTTACTTCCTTTGTAGTGGGCCTCGGCCTGGCTCTACAAAGGAGAACAAATCAGGCTCATTTTTTGGCTACTTACAAACACCACAATGGATGATCATGCAGGAAAATATACATTCAATCATAGGCACCACGGACATTTACAACTCAGCACTCAACTAGGTTTTTGGCATTTAAGGAAGTGGCAGACCAGTTCCTAAGGGGGTTTTGTGTATTGAAATCCTCTGTACGGCACAGAGGACCTGTGTCTTTAAAACCCAGACATTATTATGAGTGAACAACAAGGCCAGGGCACACTTCTGATGAAGGTGAGCCTTGTCATTGGTGCTCTTCCACCACTGCCCGATGGGGTTCCTCTTCAAAAACTGAACTGGTAGCAAGCTGCTGCGAGTGTTCTTCTACAAATACTCCATTTTGTTTCCCTTCAGGTAAAAGCCGATTTGCCTGTATCTACTTTCTTCTAGGCTCTGCTGTCTCAGAGATCAACTGATATAAGAGCAAGCTGCTGGTGAGTGGAAACGGAGCTACATTTTAGAGTCGTCTCCGTGTGCTTCGGAAGATCCCAGTTCCAAGAATGGATAATTTAAGCCGCAAAGCAGGGACAGTCCTTGTTTCTAATCTCAGAAGTGATTCTGAAGTCAAAGCAGTTAGTGTCCCATTCACTTGTACTCAAAGCATAGGTGGAATCGTGACTTCAATACCAGATAAAAAGGAAGAAAAGAGATCAAGACAAGTGACTACTAAAAACCTTTAAAAGACAAAAAAAAATTACAGCAAAACAAGAAAACAACCAATTTATTGGCATTTGGAAATCTTCTGTCTAAAATAAGGATTTTGTATTTGGGGCATCCAGCACAAATACACATATTAACAAGAGAATCTAGGTACACTTGTTTCAATTTCATTTTGAGTAGACCCTGAAAATAAAAACATGCATTTGACAAAAATAAAAAAGCAAATTAAGACATAGATTATATGGCCTATTAGCTTAGTTATAAAGGTGAAACAGGTGATAAACTTATCATAAAGTGAGTTTTCATTACAGAATTTTTTTTTTATTTTAAAGATTTTTATTTATTTATTTGACAGACAGAGATCACAAGCAGGTAGAGAAGCAGGCAGAGAGAGAGGAGGAAGCAGGCTCCCTGCTGAGCGGAGAGCCCAATGTGGGGCTCGATCCCAGGACCCTGGGATCATGACCCCAGCCGAAGGCAGAGGCTTTAACCCACTGAGCCACCCAGGCGCCCCTCATTACAGAATTTTTAAAATAATAACTTTTCTTAATGTCAATTTTCCTTATACACTTATATGTACTTAAAGATGATTATATTAATGCTTTCATCACTTTCCTCAACAAGCAGAATACAGGGTGTGTGTGTGTGTGAGTGAGCACATGTGTAAGTAGGTGGGTAGAAGTGACAATGGACAGAACAAGCCAGGTTTTAATTCTATATTTCAACTAATGGGATGTACATGATTTCCTTAGCACAGAACACTGATCACCCGAGGTCAATAGTCTTATATTGACGGCACACAGTACCTAACTTCCTGAACATCTTTTCATAAATTTCATTGTAGATCAGCATTGACTTATAATTGCTCTTAGTTGGTTGGCTCAAGGACTTCTCACATTGTTCTCTGTCAGGTTGGAAAAAATAATGATACCAGGGGAGGAGAAAAGTGGAACATAACTTATTTAATTATTAGTTAACAAGAATGCTTAAATCCAGCTAATATGGATTACTGGATACAAATTTTAAAAATATACAAATAAAAATTTAAAAATTGATAACATGAAGTGATAATAATAGTGACTAACATTATTGAGGCTCTGCCAAGCACAGTTCTAAATGTATTATGTGTATTAGCTCATTTAATCCTCATAATATTCTGTGTCATAGGTACCATTATTAATTAGCATTTTACAGAAAGAAAACTAGGCACAGAGAAGTTAAATAACATATTGAAAGTCACAGAGGTAGGTGTAGAAACCACTTTGTCCATCTGAAATGATTACATGAACACTCCTACTTAACTGTATGCCCACACATTTACATACACATCCTCACTCTGAGCTAATGTTATAGTTGTAATAAAAGGAAACACTTTTTTAAAAAAGGAAAAAATTACACACAGGGAAGCCACACTGCTTTTAATGACTCAGTGAAGATTATGTCTTAACAGAAGCTTCTATGAGTAGGAAAAATCTACTTCATGGGAAATATATTCCCATAGTACGTTAGGCCTGCTCCTTCCTGAAGAGCTAAGTAAGTCCCATCATTTAGGTATATAACAATTTCTACATGATATCAGGATACCTAATAACTCATCTTCCCAAGTATACTGAATCTGCGATGTTACTTTAGTGCCCTCCGGCTAAATAAACATATGGTTCTCTAAATAAAACCTCCTAGCACAAGATAAGCAGAGTGTCATTTCCTCATTATAATTTCCTGGCATCACTGCAGAAACTTAACAGCATCAATTAGCACTTGAGATAAAGATCCAGCTAAGTGACACCTTGCTAGATGCCAAGATGGAAAGAACTCTCCAGAGCCATGATCCACTTTCCTTTTGAGTTCTGGGGCATGGAGAGTGTGCAGCAAGGGAGTTTAGCTTCTACTCAATGTTATTTGGGAAGGACTCATGGAATAAAGATAGTGGCAGGCACCACTCATTCAAATTTGGCATCTTTCCAATTGCCATGTGGTATTCTTGGTAGTAGCACTTTGCTCTCCTCAGTACTGTATGTGGGGCAGTGTCAACAGCTTCCAAATCCTGGGCAAATCTTCAAGTGAAACTGAGACACTGTTAATAGTAACACGATTAACCTGACTTCATTATCTAGGACTCTTCTTAGTTGAGGAGTGAAAGAAACAAGGACAAGAGCCAGAAAACCCATAAACTGGGGAACACAAATCAAGCCCAATCAACAAAGGCTCTTCGGTTACTTCTGAGAGACCTGGTTGACCAAACTGACTTGCTTTACACCTCAGTGACTGAATGGCAAGCACTTATTTGTCTACCTCTACTGGCCTGCTTTCTGCTTCTCTGCCAAAAATACTGCTGTGCCCCTAACTGGCAATGGGCAAAGAAACCTCTTGCCAAGAATTGTCAGAATTAGAGAGTTGCCTAAACCACCATACTGACCTCTACACGAGAATACCTCAGGATCTAGGCTCTTCTCTCACATGTCACCCCAGTAGCAACCAGAACACCTTCTGGTAGAGGGAGAGATTTGACAGGAAATGACATCCTAGAATTTTCTCCATTTGTTTATCTCCATGTTTGTTACTGCAGCCTTTTGCTTTCCCAAATCCTCTCCATCTCTGAGGACCACAGTGGTCCAAACAAAAAGGAAAAAGAATGAGATGATGTATTGGTTTAAAAATAAAAACAGGGACACCTGGGTGGCTCAGTTGGTTAAGCAGCTGCCTTCGGCTCAGGTCATGATCCCAGCGTCCTGGGATCGAGTCCCACATCGGGCTCCTTGCTCAGCAGGCAGCCTGCTTCTCCCTCTGCCTCTGCCTGCCTCTCTGTCTGCCTGTGCTCTCTCTAACAAATAAATAAATAAAATCTATAAAAATAAAAACATAACACTAAAAATATCTAAAATTCACTGTGCTCCCATTTCTGATTTTTACCTTGTTTCTAACTTGGACTCCAGAGACACGCCTAGGATCTTGAAACACAACTTTATTTTAAAATTTTTTTAAAGATTTATTTATTTATTTTATTTGACAGACAGAGATCATAAGTAGGCAGAGAGGCAGGTAGAGAGAAAGAGGGGGTGGGGAAGCAGGCTCCTTGCTGAGCAGAGAACCAGATGCAGGGCTCAATCCCAGGAACCTGAGATCATGACCTGAGCTGAAGGCAGTGGCTTTAACCCACTGAGCCACTCAGGCGCCCCTGAAATACAACTTCAAACTGTGTTCATCTTTTTGGAAAGAAAAATGCAAACTTACAAAGTGTCTGGGGAAGAGCAATGTTACTAGAGAAAGCCCCCAACCATTTATTTACCAGTAGAACTCGTCTTGTTGCATTTAAAAAAGTAATTAGAACTCTTCCCTTCATTAAAGAAAGTTCATCATTGGAACTATTGGTGTCTATTTTTCTAAGACCTTAGATTTCAGGATGTTACGCGGTGTTATATGGGAAATAACAGAGGTCAGTTAATTTTCAGAGAAACTCTATAAACTAAAATGTCAAATAAAAAAGATGTCAAATGAACACAGGCTACACTAACAAGGGGGAAAACATTATTATTATTGCACAAAGAATTATTTAGCACTGCCATGTGCTAGACATCGAGAAAAATTAAAAACAAAGACCTCTACTCACAAGAGTGGTTGGAAGGAAAAATCATGCATGCAAATAGCCTCAACTCAGACCAAAGAGTGGAATTATAAAATGGGATGTAAAGAGTAACAAGGAAGGCTAAAAGTTACGAGAGGTAAATCTCTTCGGATTGGAGGTGATCATGGAAGCTTCAGGGAAAAGAGGCATCACAGTTGGGGCCGGCTCTGGGGAGCACTGTTTTAAAGTGTCAGAAGAGGGAAGGGAGGTATTTTAAGCAGAGGGAATAGCATGTGCTAGGGCAGTGAAGTCCTGTGAACTATGCTGTATTCCTGGGGCATGTTGGCTTCTCAGCATCACTAGAACACAGACAGATAATAAGGAACAAGAGCGAAAGGCTGCTGCATTGTGCTACCCTGAAAATTACTATCCCCTTTAAAAGAGAAAACGTGTAAGAGTGTTCTACAATTAAAAAAAACAAATGTTCTTTTTGTAGGCATCTTATAGAGAAAATGATTATAAAGTGGGATGTGGCTTTTGTAAAAGATTTTATCACAGATTTTATCCTCTGCTCCAAATTATAATCCTATATTATAACAAAAACTAGATTATTTCTATTGAAGCTTTAATAATTGTTTGAGATAAAAGCATGGCACTTAAAAATACTACAATTAAACATATTAAGGAACAAACTAAAGACTACTGAGTATGAGCTAAATAATTATTTGAATTTTTGCTTTAACACAGACTATTACTATTTTTTTTAAAGATTTAAAAAAAATTTATTATTATTATTATTTTTTTATTTGGCAGATAGAGAGAGAGCTCAGGAGCAAGCACAGGCAGAGTGGCAGGCAGAGGCAGAGAGAGAAGCAGGCTCACTCCTGAACAAGGAGCCCGATGTGGGACTCGATCCCAGGACGCTGGGATCATGACCTGAGCCGAAGGCAGCCGCTTAACCAACTGAGCCACCCAGGAGTCCCAGACTATTACTAACTATTAAAAGGTTGTTCGCATATACTTGCTGCATTGACAAAATCACACACTCTCACAGACAGAGCTATAATGTATGAAACAAGACGCAAGAGCAAGAACAAGGCTTACTGAATCCAGAGATGGCTGGTAAGTCTTTCTGCTGATATTTGCCGTTGTAAGGCCTACAGTATCAGTAAGGACATACTACCGGCTTTGATATTCATTTCATTCATTCCTCAATCTATTGAGATCTGTTGAAAACAAAGTCTAGACAAAAATTGTAACCGATATGAGATTTTAGCATAGAAGGACATGATGTTTTTGCTAATTTCTAGTTTATAGCTAAGTGCAACACTCCAGGTTGCTGGAGCCTGTCCAGAGTTGGTGGTGTTGCAGAACTCTGGGAGTGAGCAAATGTGATCTCTGAATTCCTGCGAGCCTGGGTTCCGGCCACGGCCTTTCACATTTAATGGCTTTACATTTCTACATATGTAGAAAACCGCATCAACTC
This sequence comes from Taxidea taxus jeffersonii, assembly GCA_003697995.1. Taxonomy (NCBI): domain Eukaryota; kingdom Metazoa; phylum Chordata; class Mammalia; order Carnivora; family Mustelidae; genus Taxidea; species Taxidea taxus. Next base: position 50,144 of record RCUC01156888.1, on the reverse strand, counting down.
CAAATATTTCTAGATGACTAAAGAGAAAAGTAGTGGCTCTCCAGGAAGAAATGATGTGCACGCTAGACTGCTAATTCTCTTTGGGCCTAATTTACATTCTATCCAATATCATTAGACAGAAGTGGAGTTCTTCGGATGCTGCTGCTTTAAAATGCCACTATTTGAATACACAAGCATTACATATATATTTGTTCACATTATCAAAACATTCTCATGTAGGCAAATTAACTCATTTTTTAGAATGCCAAAATCCTGAGTGGGCTTCAAGTTATCAAGTTAATTTTTCAAATGCAGCTAAAGTCTTGATGCTAGTGTTTCTTTTCTGGTGCATGATTCATTGATGGAATTACTTCACACACTGAAACATGGAGAAGCTATAAATGGACCTAAGAACTATGACTTGATACAATGAATTAGAAAAACACTATCGTTTGAGTTTAAAATCATCTGGAATACAGCAAAAGTGGCTTTTTTTTTTTTAAAGAAAAAGTGTTGTTTTTAAATAAAATTGTCCTTGCAGGTTGCTACTGAGTAAAATTTTTTCATCATTTTTCCAGTGAGTTTTATATCTCAATTAGGTGAAGGTTGGTTATTAATCTTGGAAGATTCCCAACAATCTAAGATTCTTTCCCTCAATATCCAACGATACCCTATGTCTCTAGTTTAGGATTGAGTACAGCAGGGCATTAAAGGGACAGTTGGTTATATGAGCTTGACTATGTCAGCTGTGATCTGACCCCAAATCCTTTTAGATGAAACCAAATCATGTCATTTCATTGAATTCTGCTCTCTCCTCTTTTTCAAATAAGGCCATAGTTAAAAAACGACTCAACCATATATATGTGTCAAGGTAAAGTTTGTCCCAGAATATTAATTTCCAAATTCTATTCATGAATATTGCAAATTACAGAGATTGTATTTTGAAAAAGATTTTTCCCCCCAGCAATCTAAGAGAAGGAGATTTTTCTTGTTTTTTTAAAAGATTTTATTTGTTTGACAGAGAGAGAGACAGTGAGAGAGGGAATACAAGCAGAGAGAGAGACAGTGAGAGAGGGGGAGTGGGAGAGGAAGAAGTAGGCTTCCTGCTGAGCAGGGAGTCCAATGCCGGCTTGATCCCAGGACCCTGGGATCATGACCTGAGTCCTAAGCCACACAGGCGCCCCGGGAAGGAGGTTTATGAGAATTTTTCCAACATAAATAATGGATAAGATAATGAGATTTATTTAGTGCCATGATTTCTTTACCATCATCACACTTTAGTTAGAAATTCCACAGAAAGTATCTGAAATGCTTACCCTAAGAAAATAAGACTGCTTACTTCTCCATTTCATATTACAATTTTGAAGGGTATATTTACTTTGTCTTCTGGGTTGGGAGTTAATATCTGAGTCAATTTAATGATAAATGTATGTGTAAACTCCTAGTATTTGTTCTAGAGTTCTGCTGAGACAAGAAGTTGTTTAAATAAACCCTGGAGAAATATGCCCTTAACTTCTCTCCCAAATCCTAAGGGGAGCAAATCATGAACTCCACACAGAATGCGTTTATAAACCAGATTCTCTAAGTTATTATGCTGAAAATAGGAAAGTAGTGTTCTGCACACTAACTATAATCTTGAATATGAAATAATGAGAACATTTATAATTTATAAAAATATCTAATTTTTTCAAAGAATTATGCATATGGGGACCTAATGTGTTAGAACTTTTAAGTCTTAGAATTTTTATGTAACACATGGATACTGTCTTTTACCTTTATATAATATACTACCAAACATTAAGGATTTGGTAATAATTAGTTAATATTCTTAACTCATTTATTTTATGATCTTCCCCAAAGTATTCCAAGTGGAAATTGTCTACCTCTCCCTAATTATTTTCACATTTTATATTAAACTGGGAAATTTTAGTTAATAATTCTCAGCTAGCTTAAAATATAAAGAAGGGTATCTCAGAGTTTACAGTGATTTCCCAGTATATTCTAAGTATCTCACATGTGTGAGAGTGCTGCTATCTTTCAGTAGGGAAATAGATTGCCATTATGTGCTTTATAAGAACGATTTTTGGTACTCAATGATAAGTAATGCAATATAATTTAAATCTACGTACCAAAGCTGTGACTCTCCAGCTAACTAATTCAAGTCTTCTGATGGTCTTTTAAATTAGGCTCCCAGGCTTCCACACATTAATTTTTAATCAGTCAGAAGGTATTACATTTTCTTCCATTTCCATATTATGGAAATTTACATAAATGATACAAAATCAATCTAAAATTAGAATTTGCATTATGTCTCTTTATATTTGATATATAATATCCCTAAAGTAGACAAAAGTGGTAAAGTAACTTTGAAAGTGCAATGATCAGAAAATTGGTTGAAGAATGGCTTTAGCAATATCTTATATATGCTTAATATATTATTTATGTATCATTACTCATTTGAAAATCTTTTACAGAATGGTTTGTTAACACTCATACCCCAAAGACTTAAACCAATTCTTAAAACTGAGCAGACATTTTATAATTCAAAATTAAGAGAATATGTAAGTGTAAAGATTAATACCATATCCTTTCAAAGTATACAGATAAAACGAGGAAAAAACAATGAAACTATACATATTTAGCAGTCACTTAGCCAACCTAAGTCATATTAAGGTTGTCTGTACTCTAAAGTACCAGATTAAACTAGAAATTTTCATTCCAGGTTAATCTGGTCAATCTTCTAACATAAAACTAAAATAAAAATGGAGATAAAACTAAAATAAAAATGCCTTTGACTTTGATTTACCCATACATAGAAAAATATTTCAGTATAATCAGCCAAGTGGACTTCTAGTTTCTGATTCTGTGTAATGTTGTCTAAAAGTTCTATTCACCAGTAATAATCACAATACTGGTTGTTCATATACTGTATGAAAATCATTAATGTGGACTCTGTCTTACTCATTTCTGAGTCTTCTGAAGTACCTGTTGTATAGTATAGACTCAATAAAAAGTTTTTGAATTGAATATAATATAAATGGGACAGAGCAGGGAAAATCTTCTAAAAGTAGGATTTAAAGCTGAGAGCTCATTCAGTCTTTCATTCAACAAATGCGTATTGAAAACCTATTATGTTTCAAGCATAATTCTAACTGTTGTGGGAGGCAGGTCTAGTAAAACTTGCATCCTGTCATGGGAGATGGCTAATAAAATATAAATACATATAGATATAGTTAAGTGATTAAGTGATAAGTGATACATTTATGAATATGTTAAGGCACACTGTAGAAACAATCCAGAAAGTTAAGACAAGTAGACTCTGATGGGATGGGGTGCCATTTTAGGTATTGAGGTAAGTTTTTTTTATTGGGGGAACATTTGTAGAGAGACCTACATGAAGTGAGGGAGTTAAGCAGGTAGATAGATGGTAGAAAAACATTTCAGGTCCAGTGAACAGCAAATGGCCATGTAAGATTTTGACTTTAAGCTGAGAAGCTGGAAAATTCCTACAGTGTTTTGAACAGACAAGTAGCCTTGTTTGACTTCTGCTTATAAAATGACTACTCTGGTTCTTGTGTGGAGGACAAGCTACATGTGTACACGGTGAGGAGACTGGGGTTGAGGCAAAGTTTAAAAGGGGACTGTTTCAGTCATTAAGGCAAGAGATAACAAGGGCTCAAAGTCAAATCTGATAGCAGCAAAGACCTGCTAGAAGGAAAGAAAAGACAGGAGAGTAAGACCTAGAAAGCAAGACAGGGAGTAATAGTGTTCTTAAATACACAGATTTCAAATTTCAGGGGCACTATACACCCAAAGCCAGAGCTTTTTGTAGAAATAGGAGCTATTCCTCCTATTGAGGTACGTCTCTCAATCCAGAGATGTTGTTCCTTTTTGCCTTCCCCAAGTCTATGATCCCTTTTCTTTTTTAACACTTATATTCAATCCTCCTCTCCCAAATAAATCCTTATGATCAAGGTCTAAACAAGCTCTAATCTCCCCAACCCAAATGAACCATCTTTCTACCCACATTCACCCCTAACTTTTCATCCTATCACTCTGCTCCCTCTCACAGACTAATTTGTTAAATTGTGTGCACATCTTCATTTTCTCTACTTGAATCTGGTCCATTTTAATTCCCTGAAACAGATCTCGCCAAGACACTGGTGCCCTACAAGCTAAAACCAAGAACATCTTCCATTCCTCATCTTGCTTGAACAATTAGGGTGCCTGACCCTGCTGACCCCTTGCCTCTTCTTTGGAAGGCATTCTTTCCCAGGCTCTTTCCTAAATCGGCATTTCCCCCCATCTTCCTTTCAGAAGCGTTCGCAGGATGTCCCCCCTGCCCCCACCGCCTAGTCACTGAATGTTGATATATTCCAAAGCTCAGTTGTAGGCCTTCTTGTCTTCTCACACAAAACCTTCCACACAAGAGATCAGTCTTATTCCCTAACCACCTCTACAGCAATAATTTCCTGGTTTCTACCTCTCCAGTCTATAGCTCTCTTCTGAGCACCAGACCTGGACTATTCACTTGGATAACTCAAAGCACTTTAAACATAGGTTCAAAACCAAACTCTTGTGATACCAGACAAGTGATTTACTCAAATGCCCCTCTTGCTCTCTTGCAATCTGTTCTCTACATGGCAGGCAGCCAGAGTGATATTTTCAAAATGCAAATCTGATCATGTCATTCCTCTGCTTAAGATCCTCAATACCTTTTCACTATTCATGGTTTAAAATTTAAGATAATCATATGCAAGACCTACATGGCCTACTTCTTACCTATCTCGAATTTCATTTGGTAGCAGCTCTCTGTCATTCTCTGAGGAACTGAAATAGAGTGTGGGTGGAAAATAATTATGGTACCATCCTTTTGCACATGCCTAAAACACTATCCCTTTTCTCTTTTCCTATTTCTCCTACAGAAGCCAGCCCAAACATTTCATCCTTAGGAAGGCTTCCATGATGCTCCAGACCAGGCCACATCCTAACACTTTAAATTCCTTTCTCCAGGGGCACCTGGGTGGCTCAGTGGGTTAAGCCACTGCCTTCAGCTCGGGTCATGATCTTAGGGTCCTGGGATCGAGCCCCACATCGGGCTCTCTGCTCAGCAGGGAGCCTGCTTCTCCCTGCCTCTCTGCTTACTTGTGATCTCTCTCTCTCTGTCAAATGAATAAATAAAATTAAAAAAAAAATTCCTTTCTTCACAGCGCATCTCACAACTAAAAATAAGTAATTAATTTTTATAATTTGATTAATACATATCTTCCCCAACTAGACACCTTCATTAGGCTTGTACTTATAAGATTTTTGTTCTTCAGTGTATCCCTTGTACTCAGCACACTGCCTGAGACATGCTAGGCATTTCACAGATACTGTTTACACTGACAGATGAATGAATGAATGAATGAAAGAATGAATGAATGAAGAAAGAATCTTTATTATTTGGCAAAGAATTAAAGTAAAGGTTGAAGAAGAAAAGTAATTAGAGTTTACTCTAAAAGTTTCAGGCCCAAATGACTGGGAAAATGGTGAAGTGATTAAAAACAACAAAAAAATGCAGTTATGGTGGGATAGGGATATGTGCAGAGGAAAATGAAAACTCAGTTTGGGCATCTTCTATTCAGGCTTCTAATAGGGGCAGTGCTGAGGTCCAACAAAGAACTGGAAATCCAAATGGTAGTTGAGCAGAGAGGCTGGGGCTAGAGACGCCCCATTTGGGAACCACATGGTAAGATGATAGACGCAAGTCTCTGGGGATGGATGAGATTCCCAAGGAATTAAGAATAGAGGGGAAGAAACCTATCTGAGGAAAGAAGCTTAAGAAACAGCTCCATTTAATAGATAACATGAGGAAGAGAAGTCTGCACCAGGTACAGAAAAGGCACCAGAAAAGCTGGATACACAAGAAAGTAATAAAACACAGAAGTGAAGGGAAGTAAAAGGGAAAGATAATTAAAGGAACAAAGGAAAAATAAAAATACACACACACAACTATCATAGGCAAACCATAGTCTTACTGAAGTATGACCATATCTTAAATATTAAAATACTTTTCTATAATTTCAAAATAACCTCAAAAAATAACTGGAAAATAATGTAATATGAGGTCTTTGTGTTCTGGAAGAATATCTGATAATGTTGCTCAGAAATGTGGTGGCCATTTTGTATGAAATAAAGGATCTATTTATAGCTACTGCCCCAAGGAAATCATAGTGCCTCACCCATCACTTCAAAGAACTGAGGACTGCAGAGCCATAGACAGAACACATCAGCCTGAAGAATGCAAACACAATATCAGGTTACAAAAACTACTCTGAATTCAATAATAAAAATAGTGACAAATAGGGATGCCCGGGTGGCTCAGTGGGTTAAGCCTCTGCCTTCGGCTCAAGTCATGATCCCAGAGTCCTGGGATTGAGTCCCATATCGGGCTCCTTGCTCAGCGGGGAGCCTGCTTCTCTTTCCCTCTGCCTGCCACTCTGCTTGCTTGTGATCTCTCTTTCTCTCTCTGACAAATAAATAAATAAATAAAATCTTAAAAAAAATAATGACAAATAGTGAACCTGTATTGTTTGCTGTGTACCAGACACTGTGTTCAGTACTCTACGGACAACACCTCATTTAATCCTCACAAAACCATGTGAGGCAGGTATTATTAGCCCAAGAGACTCTGAAAAGTTAATTGTCCAATATTACACTGCCAGGAATGAAAGACCCTGGATTCAAACCCAGGATTAAAAGATTAGACTCTTGGGGAACCTGGGTGGCTCAGTGGGTGAAAGCCTCTGCCTTCGGCTCAGGTCATGATCCCAGGGTCCTGGGACCAAGTCCCGCATCGGGCTCTCTGCTTGGTGGGGAGCCTGCTTCCTCCTCTCTCTCTCTCTATCTGCCTTTCTGCCTACTTGTAATCTCTGTCTGTCAAATAAATAAATTAAAAAAAAAAAGATTAGACTCTTAACCAGTACATCTTTGAAGCAAACCCCCAAACTCTTCACAGAGAAGATCCAAAACAGAATAGACTTTCTCCCTTAGTCACTCTGGTAAAAGATGACCTTCATTTCCTTAGGATAATCGAGAGGCAAAAACAGTTCTGGGGTTGTGCCCTTTAAGGTCATGTAAGGTATAGTTTCTATTGTACAGGATGGATTCAGTAATTCTCAACCAATCTTTGGGTGTCATAAGTTAAAGACAAAAAAATCCCCTTTCGGACCACTTATTAATTCAAGAAATATATACACATACTCCCTGCTAGGCACCAGGGAGACAGCAATACACAAAACACACCCACTCTGGAGTCAACAGTTGTGTGTGTTGGTGTATGCTAGAAACAGTTATTAAATAACAGTCACATAAATAAAAATCTCTTTACCAACTGTGATACATTTAATAAAGAAAAATAAGTGGGTGCTATAAAATTATTCCTGGGAATGGGGCTAGTTTAGACCAGGGAGTCTAGAAAAGCTTCAGGTGACACCTGAAGGAGGAGTATGGACTAGACCAAAGTGGGAGGGCAGAAGCAGCTTGGTAGATTTACAGAAATAAAGAGAATCCATTGTGGCTGCAGCCTGATGAGCAAAGGGGCAAGTGGTAAGAACTAGACGAGAAATGTGCATAACCAGTTAGAAACCTGAATTTTAAGAATTCTAGGTGACTAAGAGAGTGAAGAGTTTGGTGTAAAGAGGCACCATAATGAAATGAGTACCTCATACTTCCTCCAGATTTGCTGACCAACTTCCACCTGTGATTCAAAGCAGTAGATTGAAGAGGGGGTCACCAGCTGGTATGATTTTGGGGGTCTGGCTTCTTGATCAGTCTCAATGTGGAATGAGCAATTTCATAATAGACTACTCACTCAGTTATTGGTAAAACAACTCTTAAATACAGTGGTTTCCTCACTTGCCTATCAAGATAGCCTCAGGTCAGAACACAGAATCAGTGATTTATTGATCATTCAGTTAACTTGATCAGTGTAGACAACTAAACTGGATAAACATCCCTCAAAGCAATGTCTCCTTGCCTGGAAACATAAAATGTGGATATTACCTAAGTTAAAACACTTGACTCAAAAGAGTTTCAGAGAGGGGTGCCTGGGTGGCTCAGTTATTTAGGTGTCTGACTCTTGATTTCAGCTCAGGTCATGATCTCAGGGTCGTGGAATCAAGCACTGCCTCAGGCTCCATGTTCAGCGTGGAATCTTGCTTAGGATTCTCTCCTTCTGTCTCTTCCTCTCTGCCCCCCGCCAGCTCATCCACACCCCCCAACCAGTGTCACACTGTCTCCCCCTCCAAAAAAAATGAGAGAGACTTTCAGAAAAATGTTAATCAAGTCACAAATACATTCATTTGCTCTAAGAAAGAGAACAGTATTAGGTATTACTAAATGGTTATAATTTCAGAAAAAACTCAATAAAGCAAACTAATTTGGGTAAAGGGCATAATGAAGTGGTAAAAAAAAAGTCGAAAAAGTAGAACATTTTTGAAGAAATGCTGTTAGTTGGTGACTATTAGCTACTAGAGATTCTTAGGTAATTTGTTAAAATATACAAGATTATTTAAAATGATATCATTGCTTATATCTTAATGAGTGCCCTTAAAGTGCTTAAGTAAGCCTGAAAAAATTGGTGCCATAGGTGTTCTAAATCTCTATGCTTCAATCTTTGCAACACTCATTTGCATTATCTCTGAAGAACGAATTTGGACCAAACAAAAGTATAATTCAGCTTATACCTGAATTATCACAAATTCCTAATTAATGTAGTCCAAATTAATAAGAATTTATTACATCTATAAAAATGGAAATTTATGCAAAATACAATTAATCAGTGTTTAGATCTTTAGAAAACTAGCTTGAAGAAACTGTCTTTCAGATATTCAAATTTTGTGTTCTTTATCTACATCTGCACACTTAGTAATTCTACTCTGGCATTTTATAAATATAGATATTCACCATTTTCTCAGCATTTACAGATGTTAACGAATACCCCCTTCTATGACCATCTGTGTAAATGTATAAATTAAATCATAAAAAGAGATTGTTGGTATTTTTAGTTTAAAAGTGCATGTATGACATTTTGTTGCCTTAAACAATTTAAATTACAAAACTGTAACAACCAGCCTAATTAACAAATCTTTTTCAATTCCTCATGAATGATATAAAAAAAGTCAATAAAAAGTCACGACATAAACAAATAAGTCATCCCCTAAAGGATTCCATAGGCATCTCTCAAATAATACACTGTGATATTTCTTTCCAGAGCAAAAACCAGGTAATCACCTCAAGCTCACAGGTCAGAAATAATGAAAGCTATGTATTAGAGGACACTCAGTGGGCAGGATCAAAGATAAAAAGAAAACTACTTGCTGATTTTAAGCCTGCACCACACATCTTGCATGTTGAATGTAACATGCATTTAAAGCAGAACTAGAATCCCTATAAATCGAATAACAAATGTCACTGGTACACAGTGAGTGAGGCTGCTGATCTCAGATCCAGGAAATAAGGGTTGTCCAGTCTGTAAATAATTTAAAAGTAATAATAAAACTCTCAGACTAAGTGCCTAATACAGTGAAGATGTAGGTTATCAAGAGTGGCCATAATCAAGTGAAGACCTCCTCCTCCTGATTAAGTATCAATACATGCTGGCAATCCTAGACATAGTTTTAAAATAATCTTCCTGAAAATAAAATCTGTTCGTCTACATTCTAAACAATCGCTGTGGTTACAGAGTTTTAATAATATATATGCAAACAAAATCAGCACGTTTTTCTCACTTCTCTTTTAATTAACTACATGGAAGTTAATGTAGAAAGAACTTGCAGTTACAGAACTGAACTTCCAAGGCACAACGACTCTGCTAACCTATTATTTGGAAATTAAGTTCTTAATGGTTAAAAATCATTTAAGTTCATTTCAGATGTAGTTCAAGTTTGTAAACCCTGTGCAGCTCATACCCTGGCATTTCACTAGTTGATCTGAAATAAACAAGGCTAGCACAGTGATTGTAAAGACACAGAAATAGAGCTTGACATACTTCAATTCTCGCATTTTACATGACTGCTTAGAATTTTTATGTTTAAAATTTAGGAGTGAGACAGTACCTATTGTGAGGTGCATTATTCTTGTTTGGTAAACATGAATTTTAGCTTATACATATTTTATTGATTTTATTAACTCTTATCTTTGAAATTGAAATTTATGCTTCTTTTAAAGTTATGTGCTTTAAAACTAAGCAATGAAGAAGAACATAAACTATCAGTGGTATAATTCACTACATATGTAAGTTACAACTTTTGTGTAATTTTGATTTTATTATAATTCATTTATCTGTTACTATAATATTATTCATTACTGTGGCAGAATAATTTGTTAGTTTAAGTTTTTTCTCATTTAAAAATATATTAATATAAGTAGGAAGAATCAATCCTTAACTTTTTTCCCTTTTTATACTATAATATTAAGTGGTCTAGTAGTATATTAAAACTTTAAAAAGTCTCTGAATTTTTTTCTGGATTTTATTTATTTCTTAAATTTTATTATTGTTATTTGTAAATATTTTATTTATTTGAGGGAAAGAGAAAGAGAGTGAGTGAGAGAGAGAGAGAGAGAGAGAACATGAGCAGGGGGGAGAGGCAGAGGGAGAGGGAGAAGCAGACTCTCCGAAGAGCAGGGAGCCCAGTGATGCTGGGCTCCATCCCAGGACCTTGATATCATGATCTGAGCCGACACTTCACCCACTGAGCCACCCCGGAGCCCTTGGCTTTTATTACTATTCATGTAAATAAATATTTTTTTCTGAAAGGGACTGTTTTAGAGAGGCAACGTTAAAATTATCTGCTTCTGGTGTCAGAAGTGTTAGGTATACCACTGATAAAGTAATACGGTTTTATTTTTAAGAGTTAAAATACACTTCTATCTGAAGGAAATACAAAGTAGTAAGAGTCAAATAATATTCTCTGCTCCCAAAAGTTATAACCTTAATAGAATGGCTTATTCTTGGGAGTTCTTGTTCATCAGAATTCATGAATACAACATTTTCTCTCCATGTGCCCTAGAAGACAGAACTGAAGAGAGAAATAAAAAGAAAAAAAAAAAAGAAAAAAAAAAAGAGCAAGGTCTCGTTTCTTTTCCCTTCCTTTCTCTCCCCTCCCCTTCTTTTTCCTTTCCTTTTCTTTTCCTCCTCCTCCCCTCCCCTCGCTTGTCCTCCCCTCCCCTTCCCATTCCCTTTTCTTTCTATTCTGTTTCCTTTCTCTCTTCTTTCTTTCCTTCCTATTCTTTCTTTCAAGATTTAGTTTAGATGAAATGCTAGCCACTAAAAATCATTAAATCCTGGAACATTTTGCCAAAGGAAGCTGTGGAACATGCACTCTGCAAGGATGAAAGATTCAATCACTTTAATCATCATGTTAAATAATCCTGGTTTCAGGTATGCAGATAGGCAATGTTCTACATAATTTTGGAGGGTTCATGGACCTCCTTGTGGCCTATACATAGACCGTATCTTTGAGAAGCCCCATCTGTTTTAGTTCTAGTATTTTATAATTATTCAATTCTCTTCCCTCATCCTGACCATTTCTCAAGCTTTTTTTTTTTTTTTAAGATTTTATTTATTTATCTGAGAGAGAGAGAGAGTGTGAGTGAACGAGTGGGCACACATGTAGGGGGAGGGGCAGAGGCAGAGGAAGAAGCAGACACTGAGCAAAGAGTCCAACGGGGGGCTTGATGTGGGGTTGTATCCCAGGACCCTGAGATCATGACTTGAGCCAAAGGCAGATGCTTAACCAACTGAGCCACCCAGGCGCCTCTCTCTCAAGCTTTTCATAGTTTCATCTTGTCCACGAACCTCTGTGCAAATACAGAGATAATGTATGTGGAGAGTATCTACTACAGAGCCCGGCAGAGAAACAGGCATCCATCCATGCTAGCTTTCTGATTATTCCAGCCCCTGTGCTGACTCCTCTTCTAGATTTACACTACTCTAGAGTTAACATTATATAGTTTAGCGGTGTTTCTAAGTGTATTTGTTTTGTTTCCCTAGCAAGATAATTGGGTCCAGGAGGATGGGGAAACTGTCCTATGTTTCTTGAATCCTTCTTTCTAGGCAGGAACTATTTTGACACTCTTCTGTCTCAGGCTAAGTTCACTGCTTCTTTATTCTCCTTGAAGAAGTCACATTAACCAGCAACATTATTTCTTCCAACAAAGATTCCTATGTTGAAATTTTTAGCAATTGGCTAAAGCAATGCTTCCTCATATGCTATTTTCTCCCACCCTCAATCTAAGCCATGTATCATGAAATTCAGGTCCCCCCCCCCCAAAAAAAAACCTGACTTTATGCTGACCCACCATATCTGAAGTTCTCTGGCCTCTTGAGAAAATGATGTCACATTTCATTCCAATTTCTGCTTGAGATATGAAAGTAGCTAAAAGTTATCTCCTTTGCAGGATGTTTTGAATTGTACCAACTCAGCCATTTGCTTGAAAGCACTGGATAGACAGGTTTACATCTTGTTGCATCCAGCTTTTTTGTTTTGTTTTTGTCTTACATAAGTGATACTTTTTTCTTGTTTTAAGGTTGTGAGAATTATAGCCAGTTGCCCACACAGGCATACAGAATATAAGACAAGCTATGGGAAACCAAACATGTCCTACATAAGCCTGAATATAAACTTTAAGCCAGCAGGTAGGTATTTCGGAAACCTATAGGTATTCAGCCTCAAAATTCTACCTGATTTCTAATTATATGTTAAATACGTTTTTCACTGAAGAATACCAAACCGCAAAAATTGAGTGAAACAGTATCTTACTGTTAAGGATTCCACAACCAGTCTTAACTAAAAAAATCCATACCAAGCAAAGGAGGAAAATACACAAGCCAACAACCTTCCTCAACCCCAAAGTGGCAAGAGGACTCTCAGATGACAAAAATCACCAACAAGATGACTCAGAAATGCCTTCAGGATTTTACTTTTACTTTTACCTACAAGAATTACCAACATAGGGATTTCACACAGGAAGAAAGAAGTCCCACAGTGTTTTTTAAAGGTATTATTAATATTTGCTCATCAGGGGAGCCTGGGTGGTTGAGCTGCTTGAGCTTCCAGCTTTTGGTTTCGGCTCAGGTCAGGAACTCAGGTCCTGGGATCAAGCCCCTTGTCAGGCTCCCTGCTCAGTGCAGTCTGGCTGGTTTCTCTCCAACCCCTACCCCTGCTCACTCATGCACTCTCTCTCTCTCTCCTCCCTCTCTCAAACAAAATCTTTAAATTGTATAAAGTTCATTAAAAAAAAAAAACTTGCTCAGCAAACCTCTATTTAATGGAAATGTACCAAAGCTTATAGTATTGACAGTGAATTGTAGATACCGAACGGTTTCTGTTGAAAATGTATTCTGATACGTGGGGGTGGTTTTTGGTACTTTCGTTGTAACATTTATACTTGCTATTATTCTTCACAGCATCATATTGGCTGATCATCCTAACTTTGAGTATTACTGAAAATGTATGAATATCTAAAGTAGCATGTCATGTGAGGCATCAATGTATTTTAGGAAAAGTCAGAAAATATTGAATTATTTGTGTTGTATAATTTCCTCATTAAATATAGGATCTGATGAGTCTTTTTAAGTCATAATGCTCACCTTTAAAAATTTTTTTTTTATTTATTTGTTTAAGAGAAAGAAAGCACACCCAAGTTGGTGGGGGGGAGGCACAAACTCTCCTAACATGGGGCTCAATCCCAGGACCCTGAAATCATGACCTGAGCCAAAATCAAGAGTTGGACACTTAACTGACTAAGCCAGACAGGCACCCCTAATGCTCATCTTTTAAAGAAACTTCATTTTTATCCTAGTTTTTCCTTCAGTGATGAATTTAAAATTATCCAAATACAGGGTGTGCTGAGAAAGACTGTGGCATTTTCGTAATATCATCCACCTACTTTGGAGGCAAGTTTTTTAAAAAAAATTTAATAAGTAACTACTATATGCTTCAAAAAAGCTTACCACGCTTTGTTAAGAGCTTTGTTAAACAGAGTTATTGAAGACAACTTTGAGCTCGGCATGTTCCTTTTCCCTAGAACCTCGCTATATTTCTGTCAAGTTGAAGCAAAAAATGTTCATCATTTTGACAGTTCTGTCTGCAAAGCAGAGAATTACCTTCCTAAGCTCCTGAGATTTATGCTTTTAATTACCTCCTATCTGCTTCGCTACCCTCCACACCTAAGAATCAATATAAATAGTCTTATTTATGGGAAAAATGTAAAATATTTGACAAAAGCAGGCTATCATTTTCTAGATTTCCATTTGACGCTATTGATTCCTTCTATCTTCAGTGACTTTTTCTTGATAGAATCATTTGGTTTTTCAAACTTATAAAATTATTCATTTATCTAATAATTTGTACTGCTTAATAGCAGATAGTTGTAAGCCCTGCAACTAGCATTTTGGGTTCCAATCCAGCAATAAGATTATCATCACTTGGCATCTCTTTATTTACTCATTGGCTGCAGAATTCAGGTTATGCATGGTTTTCTCCAAACCCCTTCATCCTAAACTCACTTCTCTGTGAAGACCAACTCCAATGGCTTATTTCATTTCTGAATGGGAGGCACTATTAACACAGGCAAAACCTAGTCACTGAGGCACCAGTACTTTTAAAACTCTGCCCCTCATGTTTTATCAGCATCAATTCTTTAAAACAAAAACTCAACAAATTATCTATCTATCTATCTAAAATTATACATAATATAAAGATATATGCACACATAAGGTATAGATATCATTATACATATTGTATTTATATAATTTATATATGATTTATAGATGTAAACATAGAATAAATGAATAGACTAAAAAAGCTGCTATCTGGAAGGTTTTTTTTTTTTTAAGATTTTGTTTATTTATTTGTCAGAAAGAGAGTGAAAGAGAGAGCATAAGCAGGGGGACTGACAGGCAGAGGGAGAAACAGGCTCCATGCTGAGCAAGAAGCCGGATGTGGGACTCTATCTCAGGACCCTGGGATCAGGACCTGAGCTGAAGGTAGGTGCTTAACGAGCTAAGCCCCCCAGGCATCCCTCTCTGGCAGGCTTTAAGAGAAATAGAGCAGATGTGTATGGGTGTCAGGCAATGGTTGTCTATGTACATGGGAGGAGGGGACGGTTAACAGTTGATCTTTAGAATCAATATAGGTAGATAGTTGTTGGATGTATGGGACTGTGGTGATGCAGGGAAGGTCAAATATTAAAACAAGAATGTTCAAAGCTTTCCTTGAGATATCAGTTGGGGTAATGCACTACAAAATGCAATGTCTGAGAATTAGGGAAGTACAGGACAAGCTGGTTTTTTAATATAGTATGCTGGTTAGAGTTTCAAATAATATGCTCAGCGTGTCTGTTTTGTTTTGTTTTTACCTCCTAGAGAATTTTTTCAAGTGAAGGACCTCTAAATCTAGTTATAAAACTCAGGCTTCATGAAGCCGCTATGCATGTTCCACGACCATAGGGAAAACAGTGTATTTGTTGTACTTCTGTGCCCAAGAAAGAGGAAGAAGGGGAGGAAGAGAAGAGTTGGAAGAGTGGTGCGGTAAAAGAAGATAGAGAACACAGGAAGGAGGAATGCAGTTGTTTAGTAGAACAGAATGAGTTTTGACAGGCAAAGGGAAACACTGAAAACTCATGGACAGAATTACTGGAGTTAAAGGCAAGCATCAGGCAGCCAATAGCAAAATGTGGCATCCCCTGGAAGACTAACATGGCGATTCCTAGGCTTGATCCTTCAGAAAAAGAGAGTAGCTGCCCTTGCAGCTCGAGTGCCTCTTCTGCTTTTGCTGCAAGGGACATCGTTGAATGCAGAGGCCACCAGGTTCCTGTTTGCCGGCCCCTCAGCCCTTCCCTGGGAAGGCAGGGCAGCTGCTGCAGGGACATGCTAGCCCACAGCAGCTGGCGGAGAGGTGGAGTTAGGCCTGGTGGCCAAAGGGGATGGAGGGTCAGCCAAGAGCACAGGGAAAGGGTGTTTATGTGGGCCCCGGGTTGTGGCTTTCTCCCTAATCTCATGACTGCTGAAATCTCTGCTGGCTGATGGAGGACTCCAGGGCTCCCAGCAGACCTGGCGCAAAGGCCTCAGAAGGGACAGATGGCATATGGGGGCCGTCTGTTTATGCAAGACAGAGAATTTGTATTGCACTCTGAACTGCTGAAGAAATCAGGAAGTGGGCATAAGATTAAAATAAAAAAGAGAGAGAGAGAGAGAGATTGAAAGAACCAGGAGGGCTTACTTAAATAACCTTATTCACAGGAAAATTGCTAAGAAGACAAGGATGCAGAAGGCTGAGGGAAGGCCCAGCCGGCACACTGGTCATACGCAGAGTTCAGTTCTGGGGGGACTGAGGGGATCCCTGAATGACTGCACGTCCTGGAATTTCAGACAGATTTTCACTCAGGAATAGGAGAGTCACCCAAAGGTCCACACAAGTGGTTGGTCAACCTGACATTTTAACTTCTAAGCAAACCCTTAACTTCCTGTCCATTTGTACATAGTCTGATTGAAATCAATGAGATGGCATGAGGAAATAGAACATAGCAAAAAGAACAGTGGGCCAAAATGCGAGGTAGAGCTATTTGGATAACCAAAGTCCAAAAACTGAAACAAAGACAAAGAACAAACCAACAGAATTAGAAGCCTAGAGAAACCACAACGTAAGATAAAATAAATGCGAACTATAAGTGATTCGAAGTTTATAGTGCTCTTCAAAGGTAATACTCTAAATTTGAAACATCAAATGGGTTCACACCAAATGACTAATGAAAGCCTGTGGGGTCAGCAATTAGGGACACTGCATCTCATGCTTAATCAATTGTGGTATTAATGCTGAGTATCAAAATTTCAGGGTCAATTCCTAAATTAGAGTACATAAAACTTGATTAAAAAGATCATTATGCTCATGTTTCGATTTGCCTATGAAGCATAAAGGACCCAGTAGTATATTAAGGGTATTTATGATTAACCGTGTTCTGAGATAATAATAATAAAAGGAGATCATCTCTATTTTTAAATCAAGATGCCCTGATTTTGTGTAAGATCTGTTTAAGGATCAGTTTCCTTTATCCTTCTGCTATCATCGTCCAAAGAACTGAAATTAACATGCAAATCAGAAAATATCTGGGATCTGCCAACTTTCAACCTAGCCAAAAAGAGAAACATTAGCCTCAAAAAATATTTTAAATGTCTATATTAGCTCTTGTTTCTGGTCTTTTCGCGTGCAAATGGAAAGCCCAATAATTTTGAGAGTCTTTTTTAAAGCCAAGCACAGAACAGCATAGAGGATAGAGACCTATTTCACTGGCAAGGCTTAACTCTAGAAATGAATTTCCCAGAAAGGGTATAGATTCAGATTTAAGCTTATCAGTTTGTGACCCCACTCTAGTTGGAGTGCCCTCACTTGTTGGAGAAGAAAGGGGCATTCAGGCTTGGGACAGCCTCACTCAGTGCTGAGCTTAAGCCGTGTTAGGGAAAAGAAGGTGGCCAAGAAGAAACTAGGTATTTGGGTGCTGCACAAATTTGTGCAAATGTCTGGGACTCAGTTGGGAAGACATATTATTCCTGGACTGCAGTGACTGCCCCTGGCAAAGTTAATGGTGTTAATTTGTAAAGGTTCATTTGGGAAATGTTTGTGATTAATGCTTGCTCATTTGCATAACAGTGTATCGTGTAAATAAAGCCACAGCCTTTTGCTTTCCAACAGTGGAGTTCTACTGAGATGATAAAAGCTGGACAAAGGGGGGCTACGGGACACTTAAACTAGGTCACATTGAATTTTAATGCATGAAGCCAGCCCTGGTACATTTTACATGGCTAATGGAGAACCGCGGAATGCAGTCTGTTTACTGTGCAAATCTGCCTTCCAGATTTTTCAATAAACATATTTTCTACACTGAAGAGTGAAGCCAATTCAGTCTCAGGCTGATTTAGAAATGTTATTAAAGAAAATAAGGATGAGCATCTTCTTAATTCTTACATTAAAATGTAAATCAGGTAATTATAAAATAATAAACTCTCCCCCAAATAAAAAATGCTCAGTTTCAGAGCTCAGTTATGCAGATTATAGCACCATTACTAAACACTGAGAACATGTATATGTCACACTTGTGAATTTGCCACCCAGATTTTGTAGCTTTACTGCCCAGAGTCTAAGCATGACTCAGAAATTTAATTTCTTTCCCCATTATCAACAGAACTTTTGAACGGCGACAAGGAAGCTGGTGGTCACATGCTCACCTGTGTACATTTCTCATGTCCCTATTAGTAAATACAAATAACATCACTGACATCAAACAAAATTCAAGTCAAAGGTGAACCTACTCTCAGAGCAATTCTGGGGCACAGACAGAAGGCAGCCACCCCCCCATAACCCAACCTATGACACCAATGAAAAACAAAACTCTTAGTCATTCTTTTTGGGTCTTAATTGTTCCGCCTGTAAGATGGAGGTATTTATACCCTGCCTTTATTTACTTATTTATAAGTTTTTAAATTTAAATTCAATTAACATATAATGTTTATTAGTTTGACGTAGAGATCAGTGATTCATCAGTCTTATGTAACACCCAGTGCTCATTACCTCACATGCCCTCCTTTATGTCCATCCTCCAGTTACCCCATTTCCCTGACTCCAGCAACCCTCAGTTTGTTTCCTATGATTAAGAGTCTGTTATGATTTGTCTCCCTGTCTGATTTTGTCTTATTTTTTTTCCTTTCTTCCCCTATGATCCTGTTTTGTTTCTTAAATTCCACATATGAGTGAGATCATATGCTAATTATCTTTCTCTGACGGACTTATTTCGCTTAGCATAATAGCCTCTAGTTCCATCCACATTGTTCCAAATGGCAGGATTTCTTTTTTTTTTTTGATGGCTGAGTAGTATTCTGCTGTGTGTGTGTATATACATATATATATACATATATGTATATACATACACACACATCTTCTTTATCTGTTCATTTGTCAGTGGACATCTGGGCCCTTCCCATAGTTTGGCTATTGTGGCCATTGCTGCTTTAAACACTGGGGTGCAGGTGTCCCTTTGGATCACTGCATTTGTATCTTTGGGGTAAATACCTAGTAGGGAAATTGCTGTATACTCTACCTTCCAACAGAAAAGCCATAGAAATGATTTTTAATCATAGAGCTGAAATGGTCCTCTCAAAAATCATGTAGTCTATTTTAGGTTGTAACACAAGAGGAAACTGAGACCCACAGTGGTGAAGTGATTTATCAAATTCAAAATTAGTATTTAAATCACCTCAAGGGCTCTTTTTTTAAATTTATTTTTTTATTTTATCATTATTTTATTTATTTATTTATTTGTCAGAGAGAGTGAGCACAGGCAGACAGAGTGGCAGGCAGAGGCAGAGGGAAAAGCAGGCTCCCAGAGGGAGAAGCAGGCTCCCTACAGAGCAAGGAGCCAGATGTGGGACTCGAACCCAGGACGCTGGGATCATGACCTGAGCTGAAAGGCAGCCTCTCAACCAAATGAGCCACCCAAGCGTCCCTCACCTCAAGGGCTCTTAACCCAGGATTCTAAACTGCATGGCCTCTCAGTGTATATGGACTCATACAAAATATAGAGCAGAAGACCTGCTATGTGACTGTAAAAATTTGGATAATGACAATGCAAATCTATTAAACATACTTGGAACTATTTTAGCATTTATTATTCTGTCTTTCCTCACAAAAGTTCTTTAATTATTATACCTTAAATTGAGTAGTATTATTGTAGCTCAATACAGTTAGTATTTATGTCCCTATCATTAATTATTAGTCTACTTACAAAATATTTCATGGCTCCTACAATGCTCATTTTTTTTTTCAAGTCAAGGTTATTGAGGTATACTTTATATACAGTAAAATTCCTTTTTAGGTATTTAGTTGTATGAGATTTGAAAAACAAAAACAGTTGTGTAACCACCACAAAAATGAAGATAAAGAATATTTTAATCCCTTGAAAAAGCTCCCTCATACCCCTTACACCCTTCGTAGTCAATTCCCTAACCTCACCTTGCTCCATCCCTGTTAACTAATGATCTGATTTCTTTTCCCATAGTTTTGTCATTTGCTAAAAGTTATATAAGCTCAACCATACAGTACATCATCTTTGTGTTCAATTTGTTTCATTTAGCATACTGCCTTTGAGATTCTCCTATTGTGTAGGATGTTATCAATATATTATTTCTTTTATTGCTAAGCAGTATTCCATTGTATGACCACACTTTTATTTGTTGATCCATTCATCAGTTGATAGACATTTGGGTCAATTCCAGTTTGAGGCAATTATGCATAAAGCTACTCTAAGGGACACATATGTATGAACATAAGTTTTCATTTCTCTTAGATAAAAACCTAAAAGTTGGATTGCTGGGTTGTATGGAAAATGTATCTGTAACTTCCTAAAAATTTCTTATAAATAATTATTGAACTACTTTCCAAAGTCCCTGAACCATTTTGTATTTCTACCAACAACGAATTAGATAGAGTTCCAGTTGCCCCTCATCCTTGCCACTTTGTATTATCAATTTGTTTAATTTTCAACATATTAATAGGTGGAGGGGTATGTAATTGTGGTCTGCACTTCCTTAATGGTTAATGATATTGAACACTGTTTTGCATACTTACTTGTCATTCATTTTTCTTCTTTGGTAAAGTACTTGTTCAAATCATTTGCCCACTTCTTATTAATTATTGAGTTGTAACTTATTTAAATATTTAAACAAGACATGTTTTTTATTATTCTCTCCCAGTCTATAACTTTTCTTTTCCTTTTTTTTGAGGTGCAAATTTTAACAAATTAACATATAATGTATTATTTGCTTTGGGGATACTGGTCTGTGATTCATCAGTCTTACACAATTCACAGTGCTCACCAGAGCATATGCTCTCCCCAATGTCCATCACCCAGCCACCCCATCTCCTCACTAGCTCTCCACTCCAGCAACCCCTAGTTTGTTTCCTGAGATTAAGAGTCTCTTATGGTTTGTCTCCCTCTCTGATTTCATCTTGTTTCATTTTTTTCCCTCCCTTACCCTATGATCCTCTGTCTTGTTTCTCAAATTCCTAGTATCAGTGAGATCATATGGCAATTGTCTTTCTCTGATTGACTTATTTCACTTAGCATAATAATGTTCCATCAAAAATATGGAATGCTTTACGAATTTGAGTGTCATCTTTGCGCAGGTGCCATGCTAATCTTCTCTGTATCGTTCCAATTTTAGTATATGTGCTGCTGAAGCAAGCACTTTTCATTTTCTTAAGAGTGTAACAGTGTCAAATGAAGAGAAGCTTTTAATTTTGATGATGTCTAATATATCAATATTTTTAGAGTTCATACATTTATTTATTTATTTACTTTTTCGATGGGGCGGTGGGAAAGGATAGGCAGACTTCATGTTGAGCCAGAGCCCAATGTGGGTCTCAATCCCACGACTCTGGATCATGACCTGAGCCAAAATCAAGAGTCAGATGCTTAACAGACTGAGCCACCCAGGTGCCCCTATAGTTCACACTTTTAGTTTCCTAAGAAATCTTTTGCCTAATTCAAGTTCATGTAGATTTCCTCCTATGTTTTATTCTTGAAGTTTTTTACTTTTCAGTTCATGGTTATATATATAATTCATTTGAATTAATTTTGGAATTTTTGTCTGAAACAGCCTTCAAGGTTCTTTTTCTAAGTTTACATGTGGTTATCCAATTACACTATTTGTTAGGAAGATTAGCCTTTACTCCACTGAATTGTCGCTGCAACTTTGTTGAAGATCAACTGATCATATAGCTTTGGGACAATTTCTGGACTCTATTCTGTTCCACTGATCAATGTAACTACTATCCTTCCACCAATATTACAGTCTTGATTACTGTAGGTTTTAAGGTAATTATTGATATCAAGGAGTGAAGTCTGGAAAATTTGTTTTTGTCTTTTGTCTTTTTAAAAATCTTTTTCTAGTCTCGGGTTTTTCTTTTCTATGTAATTTAAGAAAAAGCGTGGCATTTTCCACAAAAATGCTCTCTGGAATTTTGACTGCGATTGTACAGGGACTGTAGATGAATATGGGAACAGCTGACAATGTTGCTACTTCTAATGAATTGATACTAATACTTCTAATGAATTGATATAGTTCTCAATTTTTTAGGAAACACTTTAATTCTTGAATAGGGAGTTCAGAAAGATTTTATCGAGTGCCAAAAAAATTTATTGAATTTTTGATGGAAATTGCATTAAACAAATCATGTTAAACATGATAAAAACATTCTTTTCCAATAGCTATAATTTTTATTATGTTTCCTATATAGGATTAGCAAAACATTTACTGGTATGTACAAACAAGAGTATTTATTGTTTTAGTATTTGCAAAAAAGCATGAATCCTGTAACATGTTCTTTGGAAGATGGCTTCTGGGTGGAGTAGCTCAGGAAATAACACATAATATATAGCTCCAGATTCAGATTTGCATTGGCTGTTGGCTTTACTTGGTAATTGAGTATTACCATTCTAATATTATTTTAATTTCATGCTACCTTACTCCTACATTTAAAAATCTACCTTAATAAATGATTTGTATTCTTTTCTTGTTATTATTATTATTATTTTTTTAGCATGATGGTTATGCTGGCCAGTTAAAATAATCTACTAAAATTTCCCTGCATTTCCATTTTCTGGGAAAATATAAATTGTGTAATAAATTATTCCTTCAGGTATTTAATATGATTTGGCATACACACATGAAATGTGACACTTGTTATAAAGGGGAATAGCAATAATTTTCTTCAGCATTCAGTGCATTTTCAACTTTTAAAAAATATTTTTTATTTAGTGACTTTTGAAAAGTAAATGTCATTGGCAAGATTAAGCATAAAATGGTATGGGTGTTATTGATCACACAGAGGAATTCTTGTTTTTTTATATTAGCCACTCTATTACCCAAGTTTCTAATGTTGAATCCTAATCCCTAGAAAATCTGGCCCACTGAAGTAAGTGGGCCACCAAGGCGACTGGCCGTTAGAGGTGATGTAAATATGAAAAGATGTACATATTCAGAACAATCAGACTTTGAGCTTGACAGACTACAGAGAACAATGAAAAGGTGATACTCACATCCGAATTAAAGCGAAGCTGACAGACATTACAAGAAATAACTTGTTTCTTCTTTGGGGGAATGGACACTCCAAAAGTGTGGTTAATGACTGCTTTTTGCACAGGATCCATCTGAAGAGCAAATGATAAAATAGTCAATGTACAGCTTCAAAGGATAGACAGTAAATATGAGCAAGTTAATGTAGCTGTATTATTCCCTAAGGCTTTAACTTCTTAGTTCTCAAAGAGGGATAATAAACAGTCTCCTTCAATAGCGAGGTACTTGTTTCCAGGAGCTAAAAACAAGAACAAAAAACTAGTTTGAAATAATAACCACTCCCAACAAATCACAGGAGAATCATATCAAGAAATCTTATACCTCTATAAGGAATCTTGAAAAATCCTCAAAAGAATCATAAAACAAGAAAACTTAAGATCAAAAGGTCAGGGTTCAGATTCACATGTTAATGCTTTCCTTATATGAGGTGATGATTGTAAGATGGTCTGAAATGACCTCAGTCACAATCACTACACATATATTTCAGTTTCTCAATTTGTGATTTATGACAAAGTTATAAATGACAGGCTCATATCACAACATAGAAACTACTGATCATTATTTTAAAATAATTTATTACTTTCCATGCACTATAGATTGAAATCCATCTTACTTGAAACACATGTCATAGTTGTACTCAAATACCCATAGCAGATTAACATGCAACTTTTGTCTAGATATTGATCACGTAAAGTTTTAACTTTTTGTAGTCTGATTGCTGAGGCTAGGACTTCCAGTACTATGTTGAATAACAGTGGTAAGAGGGGGGCATCCCTGTCATGTTCTTGACCTTAGGGGAAAAGCTCTCAGTTTTTCCCACAGAGAATGATATTTGCTGTGGGTTTTTCATAGATTTTATGATATTGAGGTATGTTCCCTCTATCCCTATACTGTGGAGAGTTTTAATCAAGAAAGGATATTGTATTTTGTTAAATGATTTTTCTGCATCATTGAGAATCATATGGTTTTCTGCATCATTGAGAATCATATAGTTTTTGTCCCTTCTTTTATAATCAGACAACAGAAAGAAATAAAAGGCATTCAGATCGACAAAGAAGAAGTCAAACTCTCACTCTTCGGAGATGACATGTTACTTTATGTGAAAAACCCAAAAGACTCCACCCCAAAATTGCTAGAACTCATACAGCAATTCAGGAACATGGCAGGATATAAAATCAATGCAAAATAATCAGCTGTATTTCTATATGCTAACAATGAGACAGAAGAAAGAAATTAAGGTGCTGATACCATTTGAACCAAAAACCACAGGATACCTAGGAATAAACCTAACCAAAGAGGTAAATGAGGTGTACTCTAAAAACTACAGAACATTTATTAAAGAAATTAAGGAAGACACAAAGAAATGGAAAAACATTCCATGCTTTTGGATTGTTAATATGTCTATGGCACCCAGAGCAATATTGATAAATATTGATAAATAAGCAATATTGATAAATATATAAATAAATAAGAAAACAAGAATAAATATTGTTAAAATGTCTATGCTACCCAGAGCAATCTACACATTCAATGTAAGCCCTATCAAAATACCACTGACAATTTTCACAGAGCTGGAACAAATAATTCTAAAGTTTGTATGGAACCAGAAAAGATCCTGAATAGCCAGAGGAATATTAAAAAAAAAAAACAAAAAAAGCCAAAAAACCCAAAGCTCGTGGCATCACAATGCCGGACTTCACGCTCTATTACAAGGCTGTAATCAAGACAGTATGGTACTGGCACAAAAACAGACACATAGATCAATGGAACAGAATAGAGATCTCAGAAATGGACCCTCAACTCTATGGTCAACTAATCTTCAACAAAGCAGGAAAGAATGTTCAATGGAAAAAGGATAGTCTCTTCAATAAATGGTGCTGGGGAAACTGGACAGCTATATGCAGGAGAAGGAAACTGGACCATTTACTTACACCACACACAAAAATAGACTCAAAATGTATGAAAGACCTAATGTGAATCCATCAAAATCCTAGAGAAGAAAGCAGGTAGCAACCTCTGCAACCTGAGCCACAGCAACTTCTTGCCAAACACGTTTCCAAAGGCAAGGGAAACAAAAGCAAAAATAAACTTTTGGGACTTCGTCAAGAATAAACCTTCTGCACAGCAAAGGAAACAGTCAACAAAACTAAAAGGCAAACTACAGAATGGGAGAAGATATATACAAATGACATATCAGATAGAGGACTAGTATTCAAGATCTATAAAGAACTTATCAGACTCAACACTCAAAAACAAAGAATCCAGTAGAGAAATGGGCAGAAGATATAAACAGACATTTTACTAAAAAGACACCCAAATGGCCAACAGGAACATGAAAAAATGTTTCACATCATTTGCCATCAGGGAAATACAACAAAATCACAATGAGATACCATCTCACACCTAACAAGACAAGAAACAACAAATGTTGGTGGGGATGCAGAGAAAGAGGAACCCTCTTACACTGCTAGTGGGAATGCCTCCTGGTGTAGCCACTCTGGGAAACAGTGTGGAGGTTCCCCAAGAAGTTAAAAATAGAGTTACCCGGGCGCCTGGGTGGCTCAGTGGGTTGAGCCTCTGCCTTCGGCTCAGGTCATGATCTCAGGGTCCTGGGATCAAGTCCCGCATTGGGCTCTCTGCTTGGCAGGGAACCTGCTTCCTCCTCTCTCTCTGCCTGCCTCTCTGCCTACTTGTGATCTCTCTTTGTCAAATAAATAAATAAAATCTTTAAAAAAAATAGAGTTACCCTATGACCCAGCAATTGTACTACTAGGTATTTACCCCATAGATATAAATGCAGTGATCTGAAGGGGCACCTGCACCCCAATATCCATAGCAGAAAGGTCCAAAATAGCCAAACTGTGGAAAGAGCTGAGATGTCCATCAACAGAGGAATGGGTAAAGATGTGGTATGTACACACACACACACACACACAATGGAACAGTACTCAGTGGTCAGAAAGGATGAATACTTACCATTTACATTGATGTGCATGGACCTGGAGGGTATTATGCTAAGTGAAATAAGTCAATCAGAGAAAGACAATTATCATATGATTTCACTCATATGTGGAACATAAGAAAGCACAGAGGATCACAGGGAAAGGGAGGGAAAACTGAATGGGAAGTCATCAGAGAGGGAGACAACCCACGAGAGACTCTTAACTACAGGAAGAAAACTGAAAGTTGCTGGAGGGGAGGTGGAAGGAGGGTAGAATAACTAGGTGATGGACTTTAAGAGGGGCATGTGATGTGATGAGCACTGGGTGTTATACACAACTGAGGAATTACTGACACTACATCTGAAACTAATGATGTACTATATGTTGGCTAACTGAATCTAAATTTTTAAAAAGGTTAAGTTTGACTTATAACCTATAACTTTCTTTCCTTTGGTTTGCATGTTCCATTCATATTTAGAAAAATATATGGTGATGAAAGTACTCAGTCATAGAAAAACTATGGCACAACACCATGAAAATACTTGGAAAAAGAAAGAACACTATCTGTAGAGCCTATAAAAAGAGAGAGCAGTGATTCTCTTGCGTATTCCAAATAATCTCCAGCATTAACATCAGACAACTGGCAGTTCAAAGAACAATACGAATGATGAACAAAGCATTACTTATCAACACATGCAACATGAACAAGAACAGATCCACTGACTCCATCATGTAGGAAATCTCCTGCGGTTAGTGTTTAGGATTGGATTAGTTCATGAGATTTGGTAGAAGAGGACAAATGAATACTATCCTTGATCAGAAATATAAATCAACAAAGTATAAAATTAGCTATTAGAACTAAGTATATTAGAAAAGAGGGTGGATTACAGAACTATCGAATAGCAGTAGAGCCTGTTTTTTTGCTACAAGTTTAATAGAGATGACAGGACAATGTATTCTCACTATACAGAACAAAAATTTGGAGAGGGGGATATTCTGGAGTAAAAGAACTATTCTGTATCCTGACGGTAGTGGTGGTCACACAAATTTACACGTGTTAGCGTTTTTAGAACTATATATACTCGCAAAAAGTAGATTTTATATGTGATAATTTAAAACATAAAAAAAGAAAAAAAATGTATGAGTATGATGTTTAACTACCAAATTTAAAAATATCCTTACTGGAAAATCTGGGGATTTCTTTGGTTCAAGGTCATGACTGATGTATTAAGTGTACTTAATGAAAAATTAAAAAAAAAAAAACCCTCCATAGGCAAAGAAAATCTCAGAAGTTCAGAAAATAAAATTTGAGTTCACTTTTTTAGTTTACTCACAAATGCATACACTTAGGTCTCATTCCCCTTTGCAAAACTTGAAACTATACTTTCTGGTTGTTACTAGAGATGGCAAAGCAGTTTGAACAGGCTAAAAATAAAATTGCCTAGAATAGAGTCGTTGCCTTGGCATGAGGCGGACCTGTGGCCCGCTGTGCCCACTCTTTGAGCCCTGACACTCCCGCCTGCCTGCAGGATGGCCCACAAGCAGATCTACTACTTGGACAAGTACTTCGACGAGCACTACGAGTACCGGCATGTCATGTTACCCAGAGAACTTTCCAAACAAGTCCTGAAAACCCATCTGATGTCAGAAGAGGAGTGGAGGAGACTTGGTGTCCAAGAGAGTCTAGGCTGGATTCACTACAATTCATGAGCCAGAACCACATATTCTTCTCTTTAAACGACCTCTTCCAAAAGAGCAACAAAAATGAAGTCTACCTGGGGATCGTCAATGAAGTCTTTTTCAAATTGAATGTATATGGGTACATAAGGGTAGTATTCAGTGAATACTTGAAAAATGTACAAATTGTTGATCCATACCTGTGCATGAGCTGTATTCTTCACAGCAACAGAGCTCAGTTAAATGCAACTGCAAGTAGGTTACTGTAAGGTGTATAAGATAAAATTTCTAGTCGGTTTTTCTCTTTAATATAAGTGCCTGTTTGACTTTACCTGTTACTTTTGTTAAGTAAAGTTTATATGTTGCATTAAAAAAAATAGCCTAACTATATTGAGCAGGATGAAAAAAAAGTACATTGTTTTACAAAGTTAAAAAACGAGAGCATTTTATTGAGATCTTTTCTGTTCTCAGGCTCTGGAAAATACTCGCTGGTTATGTGTGAATTACATGGAATAAAACTATATGAATATTTCCCAAACACCAGTTTTTTGCATGCCACTTCCATTATTTTTGCCATAGCCATATGTAATTATTTACTTATTTTTTTCTTTAAATCAAAGTAAAATTGACTTTTTGTTTCTTTTTAAATTGATTTTTAATTTTTTAATTTTTAAATTATTTTTTAGAAAATAATTAATTAATTTATTTATTTGACACAGAGAGAGATCACAAGTAGGCAGAGAGGCAGGCAGAGAGAGAGGGAGGAAGCAGGCTCCCTGCTGAGCAGAGAGCCCAATGCAGGGCTCGATCCCAGGACCCCGAGATCATGACCCGAGCCGAAGGCAGAGGCTTTATCCCATTGAGCCACCCAGGTGTCCCTAAATTGACTTTTTAAAAACAGTGATAATATTCATGAAATCATAGGTTAATGTCTTCTTTCCTATTACTCATTTTTAAAAAGTTTGAAAATTCACATTAAAAACTAAAACTTTCATTATCTAAAATAAAGGCATATATTCTTCTTGTTTCCATACCACAATATAGGAATATAGGCAAAAGACATGTCTAAAATAATCTAGTTCCATGTTTATAGTAAACCAAGACATCTGCTGAGAGCTCCAACATGACCTGGAATATAAACATTCTTCTTACATTTTTAAAATTGTTAGCTGCTTATATAATTTTTTAAATGACTCCTAATACAACTTTATTCTACTTAAATCTCACATTTGCACCACATCAGCCTGAAAAAAATCCCCTAGTGTCCCCAAGGCTGGGAGCAAACTGTCCTAAAAGGTGAATTGTGGATGAGCCCTCCAGGTACAAAGGCAAGCTCCCTTCTGTCTGCTCTCCCATAAGTGAACTGAGGAGGTTTCTTCAAGAAACTCTTACCAGAACTGGCTTCTCTATCTTATATACATAATCCTACCCATCCTTATAAAATCAGCTAACTAAACACAGCCCTTTCATTTCATTCCTTGTTATTAATTCTTGTTGCCTTTTATCCTTTGAACAATTTATCACTAATCATGTAAAAATTTTATCCCCTATGTTTCTCATTTGAAATAGATTTTTCTGTTTTCCATTTGATTCTTTTTTTTTTTAACAGCTATTTCAAGAAAAGATCCACTTTTTTCCTCCTGTCTAAATCTCTTTTGTCTTTCTCTGTTTATCACAGGATTCTATAATTACATTTCTTATTCAAATGTCATTTTGGAGAATCCAATTTAGTTGAAAGAAAACTTTAAATTGTCTGAAAAAGATTGCTCCACTTGCCAATTCAGTTGATACCTTGAAATAGATACCATCTAGCTGACACTTGGAGTGTTTGCCATCTGACACAGTAACTACAGTTACCTGAGTCATTTCAGTGGGATCCAGAAATGGAAGAATATACAGAAGGTTTCCAGATCTCTCCCTTTCCCTTTTTAAGATATTAAGTGAGGGGCACCTGGGTGGCTCAGTTGCTTAAGGCTCTACCATCAGCTCAGGTCATGATCCCAGGGCCCCGGGATGGAGCCCTGCTTTTGCTCCCTGCTCAGGGGTGAACCTGAATCTCCCTTTCCTCCCTGTTCCTGCTCTCTCTCTCTCAAATAAACAAAATCTTAAAAAAAAAAGTATTAAATGATAAAATCTTAAATACTTTTCTTAGCAGTCCTACAAGTCTACAAGTTAGAAGAAAATAGTAACTATGATGTTAATTTATAAAAACATATTTTTTTTCTTCTACTAATGCATGTCAGTTCTTGGTAATTATGATGAGATATGTAGAACTAAGTCAATGGTAATTCTTTTATTCAATCACCAATTTTTAGAGCAAATAAAACAGGGTGAATAAAAACATTCTCATAGGGACGCCTGGGTGGCTCAGTTGGTTAAGCAGCTGCCTTCGGCTCAGGTCATGATCCCAGCGTCCTGGGATCGAGTCCCGCATCGGGCTCCTTGCTCGGCGGGGAGCCTGCTTCTCCCTCTGCCTCTGCCTGCCTCTCTGTCTGCCTGTGCTCGCTCTCTCTCTCTCTAACTAATAAATAAATAAAATCTTTAAAAAAAAAAAACAAAAAACATTCTCATAAATCCTAAATTGTGATATAAGCAAGTGACTCAATTTAATACAGTCAAAACTATATATACATATCATAATCATCTCAAATGTAGAATACTCAGAAAAATTATTGCAGATATTGCAATTAACCACAGTAAGAGTTTTCTTAAAGAGTCAGTTGGCTTTCTCATAGACATTTGATTATTAAAAATAAACAACTGTTTTCAAACATCTCCATTAAAATGTTTATATCACTTTGAAATGAACAAGTGCCATGTAAATACTCGTTATTTAGCTCATGTTCATTCAGATTGCACAAGAAAGCTATCTATGTACTGAGAAAATTGTGATTCATTGGCAAATAATGCTAGAGAAATTTTGCTTTGTTTTTGTTTCCTTAAAAAAATCAAATTTCATATAAGAGAAGTTTTTTTTCCCATTTAAAAAAAAAACAACCATGTAGTTCTAGCTACCAATATTCCTTACCTGGCAGAATTTATTGGTCCCAAATAAGCCTCTTCTTTTCTAAAAAAGTAAAAGTTAGAAGTAGTCATCTGGAATTTTGAGGCTAGCAAGCACATTTTCAAGAAAGTTTTAAAAAATTCATTTTCCTTATTCATCTCTGATTAAAAAGCCTGCAATGCTTACTAACCAAAAAGCAGCAAGAGTTAACACTTGCCACTTTTCCTAATGAAAATCATGTAGAAATGAAAAGCAAAACCTATTAGTGCAATTAACTGGGAGGTAATAAAAATGAAAGATGGGGTTGTGGCTATTACCAGGAATTGAGGATATAATTGGAGGCTATGTATGGACAAATTAACTATTATATTATAGTACTTATAAATGAATTAATGAAGCTGGCCTTATCACACCATCTATTATATTTTCAATATCAGAATAAGAACAAACAGGTATCCTTGGTGTATTCACCAAGATTATGGAACCACAAATCTGTGTGGATTTTTAAAAAGTGTTATTGAGCATACCAGAAAGTAATTTATATCTTCACAGTGTAAGCAATCACATAAAAATATGCAGCTGCAAATAAAACCTAGCCACTGGGAAAAACAACGCCCGGCACTTCACTCAAGGCAGGAGTGACCCTACTGGGGATGGGGAGAGAAACCAATGCAGGGGCTATGGGATCAAATGGCTTTTAGATGAGATGATTTTTAGGTTTGAGGCAAAGAACTTAGAAATATGAACTTCCTACTATCTCTGTAATTTTCAAGAGGCCTGAAATTTGATTTATATCCTTGTAAGAGTCTTAAAATGACTTCACAATGCAGCCAGGGTGGCAGGGAGTAAAGTTGGAGTAAAAAATAGGAGTAAAGTTGGAGCATGGCCCAATTAAAAAACAGAGACTGCCCAAGAAGGATAATACAAGGTTTTCTTCTCTGTGGCTAAATGGCTAGGTTTCTGCACTATTCTTAAAGACAGAGTAGTGTCATCTTAAACTCAGTAATCTATTTTAACCAATGTACTAAAAGGCATTTGGGAAGCACTTGTTTTACAATAAATGGGAAATACTAGCTTTTCTAGCAAACAGAGGTAGAAACCAGGTTTTTGACTTTTAAAGTTTAACAGTCATCCCATAGACATTCCTGGAGGCCTAATATGTCAGATATTGTTCTAGACTAGATAGCGTAGGATGAGTCCAACATAAGGACATATTTATAATTGTGAAAGTTAACCAATGAAAAAAACAGACAATAGAAACTGTATTTAACTGGGGCTGGGAAAAGAAGTGACCTTTAAGCAAAATAACAGGCCTGAGAAAGCACTTGGAGGTCCATCTCCTTTGCCTCCCCTCTACTTTGGGCCTTTTCTACGTTTTCTGATTTTCTCACATTTTAAGCACCGAGGACCTTCCCCTTACCAGTGAAGTCAATGTGTTATCTTCCCAAGGGGTATTGGCCTTTCCATTCCTTTTTTTAGCTGTGAATAACAATAATAAACATCATAATAAGAGCAGCTTAGATTTATGGAGCTCTTACCATGTGCCAGGAATTATACTAAGGGATTATTTTGTGTCGTCTCCGATCTTTATCATCTTTTACAAATGAGGACTCCAAGGCTTTGAGAGTTTCAATAGCTTGTCACACCTGAGTTGGAAGGTCTGAAGCCAGGATTCAAACTCAGGTAGGAGTCTCTCCCGACTGTTCCCTGCAAACGGAGCACTGAGCCGGGATGACGCAGAGTGCCTGCGTCTCTGCTGAGGGGGATGAGGGGGGTGAGATCTGAAGAAAGGATGGATGTTTCTAGCTCCTCTGCAGCCTGAAGGGGAGTTGCCTAGTCCAACTACACGTAAGGCCCACTTGATGCTTAAGTAAGTTTCCTGGAGAGGTGAGTCTGGGTTTTTCTCTTTCTGGTCCATTTTTGTCACTCTTGGAATCAGCCCATTTCTTCTTGTGCAAGTTAAGGAGAGCCAGAAATAAACATTGGGGCTCTCCTGTCCTCTCTCCCCATTGTAACAGCTGGGCTTGCACACAGAATAAAATACCTAAGAGAGGGACTACTTAGAGATTACACACAGCCCGGGACGGTCATCTTTTACACCTGCCCTTGATTTACTGCAAAGAGGACCTTGACAACTAAACCCTGGTGACTCAGGGCTCTCTGGAGGTTTGGCAAAGCATCACTTTTTAAAGTGCAATATTAGCAAATTATAGTAGTACAAAAAGAATGACTATTTGTTCATCTCTTCCTTTTTCAATATCAGACTTATGGAAAGGAATGTGACAGCAGTGTCCCATGAAAACTTCAAATGCTCATAAAGTGACACATTTTTTTTAAATTTTTTTTTTTTTTTTAGATTTTATTTATTTATTAGTTAGAGAGAGAGAGGGAGCGTGACCACAGGCAGACAGAGGCAGAGGGAGAAGCAGGCTCCCTGCCGAGCAAGGAGCCCGATGTGGGACTCGATCCCAGGATGCTGGGATCATGACCTGAGCCGAAGGCAGCTGCTCAACCAACTGAGCCACCCAGGCGTCCCTAAAGTGACACATTTAAAAGTGACAGCTACATCATTGAAGAGTAGTATCTTTCTGAGTTACTTCAAAAAAAGGTTTTGCCTTTTTCATATTTAAACACTCTGACCCCATGCCTTAACATTATTGTTTTACTTTTTTCAAATCCTCGAAAACTGAAATAGAGACCAGACACAGCTATCACAAAGACCCATTTCTTTTCTCAAGGATTAAGAGATAGAAACAATTGTGTATTATTGGCAACAGCACTTCAACCACACAGCTTTGTACGGTTTTGGATTTCAAATCAGAAGGTTCAATAAAAGTAAACTGCACGGAACATTACACTGGAATTGCACGCTACCACAATACCTGCATTTTTGCATCTGGAATGTGTATAAGCACAGACTTGCTACACTGACATGGCTACTCCTACCCAGAGCATCCTGACAGGGGTCCACATGGATGCCATCATTGTCACTGAGAGGAAGACAAATGTCCCTCCACTCTCTCCACAAGCTGTTGATTCAGCCAGGAGCCATATGTCTGAAAAGGTGCTTCCCTCACGGGTCTCCAGCTCTGTGCTAGAACCACACCTTAGCCTCGCCTTGCTCATCGAATCCTCTGTGTGCCGATAACAATGGGATACCATTCCTCTACTAGGTTAATCAGTAATTCAGAACTGGTATAAAGGCTAAAGTAAGACAACACATACTTACAGAAATAATAAGCAATAGGCCATATTATATCTTTATGTCCAACCCAATAAAGCTATTACTATTACTACTACTATTTTACCCAAATATGGTAGGCTGTTCAGTATTTTGAGGCTGGTTAACAATTAGCAGTATGTTATTCCTGCAGATGAGATGGCATCCCAGGTTCTCTTTCCAGAGTCTCCTTAGGGGTGTTAATAGTCTCTAGAAAATATGAGTGGCCTCAGTCCAGAGATCTGAAGCAGCCAGTCAGGGTAGAGCAGAGTTTAGCCTTTCATCCACCTCCTTTTTTTGTTTAAATAAATTTAGAAGCCTCGACATCTTTCACTCAGATTCCATATTGTCAGACCCTCTTTGAAAAGTTCTGATATTCATCAAACAAGATTGTATATTCCATTGACAAAAAGGATGACTAAGTAAGGAAAAACACCCGGTGATCTATTTTGAAGATCTACTTGGAAAGAAAAACTGAACTGCATTTTCCGGTGGTTTTTGGAGAAATTCCATCTTGATTTTATTTTTGGAAGAATAAAAAGAAACATAGAATGTTAAGAGATGTGTGTTTCTGCCATAAAATATTGTCCACTTTCTAGACCACTCTGATGGTAAAGAATGCAACGTTTTTAGAGGTTGTTTCATATCAACTTAGACTGTTCAGTAGTTGGAAATTTTTGCTCCTTTCCCAACACATCACATTTTTATAAATGCATGATTTTCAATTTGCACAAACACTGTATTTTCTTGAAAATTCATTGATGTAACAAAGGTTTATCAAGTGGCTATCATTCACTGTGTTAGAAACTGGACATAAAATGAAGGACAAGCCTTCAAAAAAAATACAACATTGTATTTCAGGAGACATATAAATCTAAAGTAATAAATAAATAAGGTATTTTCAGAGTGTTTAAGTACTTAAAAAAAATCAGATAGGAGAATGTGGAAAAAAACCCCACATTTTACCACAGATAATTCCTAAAAACATTTTGGTTGTCTTGACACAACTGTGATTCAGATACTTCTACATGTAAAACCATACCAAAAACATAAAAGAAATGACACTATTCCATGGTTTAGGAAATTTGATACCAAATTCCGAATTGTACAACTGGTGCAAGTAAGGGGCATGTTCCTCAGCTTTCAAAGTGGCCTGTGAGATTTCCACAGTGGATGTTCTTCAACTGACAAGTACCTAGATAACAAATGGATGTCAGAATTCCTATGATCGTCATAACCTCAAGGAGAAAGCGACCTGAATTTGGAAGTTCTCTGAAGAGGAGTGCTACGTGCTAGATGTCCTCTCACATGGAAATTTTCCAAGCAGGTTTCTGTGCAGTGTGGTTGGTCTGGTAGTTTAGTGAATAGCAAAATAAGTACGAGTTACCTCTCTTGTTCTTTAAATAAGTACAGAATTGGTCCATGATCTAACACTTATGAAGATACTCTAAGAAAATAATGTTTTTCAAGTTTAATACTTAAAGAATTTCAGAGAGTTACCAAATGGTAAAAGCAAAAAAGCAAAAAGCCAATGAATGAGTGGTTTCACCACTTCCCTCTCTTTAGTGGAAAACCAGCTGAACACTTTTGACAGATAATTTAAAAACTATTCTGAGGAAAAGGAAGAAATTTTAAGGTCTTTTTTAGACAGTAGTTATTTTGTTAATGGGAGACACCACAAGATTAGACCTGTGTACCTTACTGAAGCCACATGTCTAATTCTGACAGTAGATCCTTGTATGTAACAAATATGGTCAGTACAAATGTAAAATGTTCCATTTTCCTGGCGGCTCCACATGCCTGGTGATTTTCCATGCTACCAGGGATTAAGAGCGATGCAGCAAAGCTGTAGTTATGCCATTGGCTAATTTAAGAAGCCACATCAAAGAGAATTTCAAAAAGCTCAGTTTAACAAATAAGACTTTCAATTTATGTCTGCAGTGGGTAGGAGACTTAACTGAAGGTTCACTCAGACCTCACTGCATGGACACACACACACACACACACACACACACCAGTTTTGGGTGTTGATGTTCCTATTCAAATAACAGATGAGTAAGCTAAAAAAATTCAATGACATATTACCCATATTCAGGTTAAACAATGCATTTTGAAAGGTCTAATCAGTTAATGTGATTTATTAGGGAAGTCCAGACCACTCTCTAGTCCAATTCCAAGTGCTACTTTCAACATAGGGAAAAAAAAAATAGGGTAATGAGCTGAATTTTATCTCCTAAGAAAACTCAATGCTTTTCTTTGTTTCCATTCTTAAACAAGCAAATGTTTAGATGTGACTGGAAACCACTGAGAGAGTGATGTTTTTCCATCAGGATGTGAAGAAAGTTCTTGAAAGCTTTTTATTTTATCTTCAAGATTTGATGTTCTGGGTTGCCTGGGTGGTTCAGTTGGTTAAGCGTCTGCCTTCGGCTCAGATCATGATCCAGCATCCTGGGATCATAGCCTTGCATGGGGCTCCCTCCTCAGTGGGGAGCCTGCTTTTCCCTCTCCCTCTGCCTCTCTCTCTCTCTGTGTCAAATAAATAAATAAAATCATTTAAAAAAAGATTTGCTTTCCTATGACTATAATATTTTTTGGCCAATGGATGCATACCGATATGAAAGATCTATAACATCTGTCAAATACAAGGTAACAAAAAATTTCTTGTGAAAATGTTAGATGTCCTTATGAGAGAATGCAAAAAAATTCAGAAAATTTTTAAGAAAAATGAAAACTATGTGGAATCTTTTAGGAAATTAATAAGAATTTAACTCTACTGTGGATTTTAATAGCAAAGAAGAAATAAAATGATAAATCCTATGAATATATTTTTCCTTGTGGAAAAGTTACTACCTCCAAAGTACTTATATTTCTCAATAAGGTGTAGTCATATTTAAAAAACAGCCTAAGATATGCATAGTTGACAATGAACTATCTCACCCCCTGCTCCCCTAAAAAGTCCCACTAACAAAGCTAGAGTACATGCTTCAGAGTGTTGGGAACAGGAACTGGATTCACCAAGAGAATCTAAACTACACAGGTCAGCTGTTTCCTGTGTTATGTAGTATTGTGTCTTCTCAAAGGGAAATAAAAAAAATTATTTCAGGAATATGGACTGAAGAGCAATTTTTCAATAGATGTGCAAAATACTCAAGAAGATAGAGATTCAACTGAGGATAGATCATGAGAAGATCATGAGAAGCAATTATTCTGTAGCACATTATAGTACATCATAGTACATCCATCCTGTAGTTTGGAAGGACCAGCTAATACCTGAGATAGAAGACAGGCACTTTGTTCTTGACCTTTCCTTTTCTTTTTAAAATAGTGACCAGAAAACTGCCCCCAAAACTTTGTTTTCAAGATTAAATTTCCATAACATAAAATTCAGTGCCAAAAGTAAGTCTGAGAAATATCTTAAAAAAAAAAAAAAAAAAAAAAAGAATTCTCCGTATTTTAGGAGAAAAAAAAAATGCCATACCAGTAACCAAGATTACTTGCTGATACTTATAATGTAGCTTTAAAAGTTATTGGTCCAAAGTCTCTAAATACAAGTAAGTAACAATATTTGCCTGTGTTCTGGTAAACAGTCTTAAAAAAAAAGTTACATTAGGCTTCCTAAGACACTAGGAAAGCACTGGACTTTCTTGATTTAAAAATCAATACACCGCTCAAATAGCCAGATGCATTAACTGACATCCTCTCAAAACCATTTTGTGAAAGCTGAGTTTGAAAGGCTGTTGGGTAACAGATCAGATTTATCCTGATGGTGAAGCAAAACAGGTCTGTGACACAAATTAAAAAGGTAGAAGATGAAAAGAAAACCCCTCCAGGCAAGAAGAAGTGCAAGCAGAAACCCGGGCCTGTTTGGATGTATTCTTTATTCTGCAAAGCAAAGTGGAAATGAAATGTTTTTTCCCCAGATGCAGGACCACACATTTCTTACCCTTGCACTAAGAAGAAAGCTGACAGTTGAGGACTGACAAGGCCCAAGGCAAGACAACAAATCTGCAGTGTTCCAGTCCTGAGCATCTCAGGTTCCTTCTCTCCATACACAGTGTAATGAGCATACTCTCATTACACAGTGGTAAAATGTCAGAGATCATCTATGTTTTCAAACTGGTTTTTAAATTTGTTTCAGTTTGAGCTCCTGAAACTGCCCTACCCTCCAAAGTCAACCTAACTGAAAACAATAAACATTGAAAACGATGCTGGTTACAACTGGTAGGCCAGGCCCCGCACCCACCAGCCCGAGTTTAGTCCAGCTTCCTCACTTGAAAATGAGAAAAGATTTGGAGAATTTTAGTGACTTGCTTGAACCTCTTCAGCTAAGCCCAGAACCCAGATCTCTTGCTACAGTCACCAGATTCGCAAATAAAAGTATAAGATGCCCAGTTAAAGCTGAATTTCAGATAAACAACAAATCATTTTTTTAAGTAAACATATGTGCCAAACATTGTATAGGATATTCTTATACTAAAAGCAATTTGTTGTTTATGTGAAATTTAACTTTAACTGGGCATCTTGTATTTTATCTCTCCCTGTTTCCTTTTTTTTAAAATTAATTTATTGAAGTCATCTCTACACCCAGCGTGGGGCTCAAACCCGCAATTCCGAGGTCAAGAGTTGCTCTCTCTTCCAACTGAGCCAGCCCGGTGCCCCTCTGTCCCTGTTCCGTGACTGCCATCCAAGGACGTCAGGACTACATCAATATTGATTCTACTGGTCCTTCTCCTTATAAGCTTACTTTGTCACACTTAACATTTTAGTACTTTTATTAGGAAAGTAATCCCTGAATGGTTTTGTGGACAAGTGATATCAAAAATATTTTATGTCATATATCTATCTTGCTGCTGCCTTTTTGTATGGATGTCTATGTGTATACCCTTCCAGCAAAAAAAGATTTTTGGTCCCAACCCTGCATTTATATTATACAAAATGTACCATACTTGTAAAGTAAAATAAAGAGCTTCAGTATTATGCCTCGTTCTGTTCTCTGCAGTGATAATTACTTTATTGAATAAGGCTCTGTTAATGGTACAGCTTGACATTTAACTTTTATCCATTTGATTTATAATTATTTTTAGGTGACTGCAAGGAGGCTACAGTTCCAACTAAAAGTAGTCTGAACTGAACTGTCTTTCTTCTTTTCTGAGTTTGTTAAGGAAATGTAGTCACTGGCAGGTGAAACTATTTTATCCACCAAATTTGTTTCAAATATACATAAAGCCCTTTCTGCCTCTGGATATTCTGAATACAGCAACATCTAAAGGAGGAAAATGAATACAGTAAATGAATCATCACATTAAAAAAGTGTCTAGCTTGCTCATATTTTGGCCATGGATATCTCATCAAAATTCCCTAGTCAAGCAATGGAGAAAAACCTACATGCACCACCTAGCGAGTTGTTAGGAAATACAGAATCCCTCAGGAACATTCATAAAAGGTTCGAATGTTATGAAGCAAAAACTATTTGTATTTATAATCTATCTACTCCTTATGAAGATTTTCAGAAATGTTTCTAAATGTTTCTGTATCCCATTTGGAAATTCAGCCTACTGGGATGCTTGGCACCTTCAAAGTCTTCGTAACACTCATTTGGAATTTATTCACCCTTTCTGCCTCCCTCAATCTTTAACACTTTTACTAAAACTGGACAAATACCTCTATGTAACAACACAAGAAGTTCATATGTCACTTTATTTGAAAGGTTTTGTATAATTAGCCAGGAGTCACCAGATTTCTGCCTCACAACAAACAATATCCCAAGAACAATTGTTGGCAGTTCTCTAACCACTGCAGTGCCACTGGCCTCCTGAAGCTGGGGTTAAAAGCTGGCCTCTGGAAATCAATCATGCTCTCGGCAGAGAAGAATATTTCAGTGATACGAAAGCTGAAATGGAGACTATAATCTTTTGTGATTACCCTCGAGGCCGAAGCAAACGCAAAAAGGAAAGTCCATGAATTGCTGATAATTTCCTGTGATGACCGATTCCCAGGAAATTCTGATATAACTCTTGCTCTATGAAGAACTGATGGCTCCCCAGAACTGTCGCTTTAAAGACCTGCACCTCTGGATGTCACAATGCTTCTTCAGAAGCTACTCATCCATTAAAGGGGACAGGCCTGTGAGGCAGCAGCTCTCCCTCTGAAGGCAAGGGGATGTCTGATTGCACAAGGAGTGCACAAGGATGAGCTATATGCTACAGGCTGTTTTTCCAGAGGGTTCTTTATGAAGGAATTGATTGAAAATATATGTTTTGAACCTTTTTTCTCCTCCTAGAGGTCTAAAGATGGATATATTTCTCTGTTCCTAATAGCTCCGAAACTATGATTATCTCAGCTTATATAATTTTTAAGGTTTTATTTGGTCTGATATTTGTTTTCTCTGAGAAAAAAATACTTTCATATATATGTGCATACTGTTAATGTCTATTTAATATTTTGGGGTAGGATATAAGACTACTCATCTCTTTTTGAGTAAGCATCAAATCTACAGTTAGATGTCACAGCTCAGAACACAGGTTAAACGGGTCCTTCTTATACAACTGGCAACTGAAATTCAGGAAAAAAGGGGGAGGCAGGGTAAATGGAGATCTCTAGCAGTCAGAAGTCCAAAGAATTTTTAGAATACATTTCCATTATCAATATATGAGGGATAATTTAATATATTGGCTTCTATGAACGGGTTTAAAATCTTTTTTAATTGTTATGTTAACTACTGCTAGTTGAAAGAACAATGTGAGGATAAAGGTTCTATGTTTGGAAGTCAACTGCATTTTATTTTATTTTTAAAAGATTCTATTTATTTATTTGAGAGAGGAAGTGTGAACATAAGCAGGGGGAGAGGCAGAGGGAGACAGAAAGGAAGAAGCAGACCCTTTGCTAAGCAGGGAGCCCACTGCAGGGTTGGATCCCAGGCTCCTGGGATCATGACCTGAGCTGAAGGCAGATGCTTCACTGACTAACCCATCCAATTTTAAAATGTAACAGAAAACACCATTACATGTTAGTAGTCAATGACAATGTTTCATAAGTGCACAGCTTTCAGGTTCGAAATATCTTTATCATAACCTAAATATTATTGAAGGTAAACGGGCAAAATGGAATTCAGCCAAACCAGTGTGGTTATTCCCCTCCTTCGTTCTATACCCTCTCCCCAGCCCTGCTCCAAATTCAGTTGTAGCCCCTCTTCATTGCTTTTAAACACCCAGGTAATCCTGATCTTTAAGCATGCCCTACTACTAACTCATTCAGCTAACTTAAATAGAGTACCTGCTTAGTAGCGGGCAGAACTACTTTAAACAGTATAAATGTCTTAAAGTCAAGAACCAGGTCTTAGCCATGTATATATCCTTAGCATCTACCTGAATTAGGATTGCTTGAATGCACAAAATCAGCCCCAGTGATAAATATAACTTGGTTTATTTAAGGTAATTGGGTAGGAAGATGAGATGAAGGGAATAGACATATTAATAAGAATATTAATTTTATTTATAAAAATCGAGCTTTGCTATTTTAAGTGTACTTTCTTAAACATGATCTCATTTGATATTCATGGAAATTGTGAATTGTTCAAGACAACAATATGGTGATATGCTGGCATGCCTGGTGGCTCAGTCCACAAAGCAT
This sequence comes from Taxidea taxus jeffersonii, assembly GCA_003697995.1. NCBI lineage: Eukaryota > Metazoa > Chordata > Mammalia > Carnivora > Mustelidae > Taxidea > Taxidea taxus. Next base: position 8,520 of record RCUC01156888.1, on the reverse strand, counting down.
GAGACTCTTCATCTTGGGGTTGTGAGTTCTAGCCTCACATTGAGTGGAGACTACTTCAAAATAAAATCTTTAAAGAAATAATAGGGTGATATGTTATACAGTTATGATTTTTTTCACAGAACTCGTAGTACATTTCAGAAGTTTTCTAAATATTCAGTCATATCCTCAATCCTCCATAAACATAATAAGCCCAAACTTTCATGATATAATGATAAGGATTATGAACATACTATTAACTCTAGCTGTAAAATGAGGAAAAGTAGAACTAAATGACTTTCTCAAGATCAAAAAAAATGAATGTAGATACCCGTGTCATGGGTCCCAGTCCAGTGCCCTTTCCCTTCCCAATGCAGTAGATCAATCTCCCTTCTTCCCTCCTCCACTCTGACTCCTGCGTCCCTAGGGGGCATGAAGCGGAGTCAAGACCATGTAGGACTGTTAGAGGCTTACTTTGGAACAATGCAAGCAAAATTACCCCTATGAGATCAGAAAGAACGTTCCAAGTGGCTTTGGAGAGGAGGTGGGATATGATAGATGAATGAATGACTAAGTAAATGCCACCACCTCTTTAGAAGCTAAGTACTTCAAAAGTTGAAAATTAAGTATATATCATGTGATAGTGGCTATTAATAATAATTTCAGCATCTAATAGCTTCAGCTCATTTTTGGGAAATGAAGGTTTTGGGGGTTTGATACTATTACAATAAAGAATCAATTTACATATTATGGATGTTTGGTATTTAAATAAAAAAAATCAACTAAATTAGACCCAGACACATATTTTTAATTATTGGAGACTTTATGTACACCTATAATTATTGTAAATCATAAACCTGTGAAAGAGATCAGCTATCTTTCCTACTACAACACTCAGATCTTTATTTGGTTGCAGAAACTGCTCATAATAAGAAAAAAGGATGAGACAAGACATTCTATCTTCTAAATAAAATACACTGCAGGGATGCCCAGCTGGCTCAAATGATACATTATGCGACTCTTGATCTTGGGGTGATGGGTTTGAACCCCATGTTAGGTATACAGATGACTTAAAAATAAAATCTTAAAAAATTAAATTAAAAAATAAATAGAATACACTGCAAAGGAGACTTTTTCAATCTTACTTTAGGTCCTGCAAGGATTTATTGGGTATTTCAAAAAATATGTCCTACTTGAATAACCTGTTAGAAATATACACATTTCAAGTCAAGATATGTCAGGATGGAGACCGCTCTTGCTTGTCTGATACTTAGTTTTTTTTTTTTCTTTTTCAGTGGCAGAGCTGTTTACTGGAAGAAGTGTGAAGACTGGATTACATTCTTCAATCTTCCATTTTGCAAAAAGGGTGCAACAATGACACATGTAGCCTATTTTCATATGTGGATATGCTAAAAGGATTAATTGTAGAATCTCTTTAAAATATGCTAAAACCTTCTGATACCAGAATCCCATGAAAATAAGGTGTTGTTCATATAATTTAAGTTTTTCCATTCCTATTTTAAGCATCAGAACATAAAAAGGAAGGTATAAAAATCGAATTGACAGCTAAGTCTGTGAAAAAGTATTTTTCCAAGATTCCTATGTGGTTCCACAAAGATGTTGAAATTTCACAGATTACTCAATAGCACTCCAATTCTTCTTTAGCATCCTCAATGACAATTCTAAAAGTAAAGGGATTGGAAGATTCCAAAACATGTTTTTCCTTCCCCAAAAGAGATTTGAAACCTAATTCTGAATATAAGAACCTAGAGGGAGGGGAGAAAAAAACACAGTCTGTACTATTGGATGGATTCCCAAATTTTTGATAAAAGTTTTTCAGAAAACAGCACCATCAATTAATGTTTATAGATTGATCAATTTAGAAATAACTTTTTGGGCTGTAGGAATGTTTTGTACAATAATATTTTGCTACTTCTTATATTTATGAAGCTCCCTTACTTGACCACTGGCACATGAAGAATTGGTCACTGAGAGAAACTAAGAACAAGGTTGTTGTTGGTTTCTTCTTTGAATTAACTGGTAAGAACAAGGTAAATTATTTTAAGAAGATGGCAAATTATTTTAAGAAGATGACCTGACATAGACACTTTTTCCAAGTTGACTCTGCTCTTGAAAAATGCTGACCTGGGACAGGGCCAAGACTGAAGACCTGTCTTGCCAGAAAATCTCATGTGCCCTCCAAGTACATATAATCCTTGAAACTCTAGCACTGAAGATGAAGCTCCAGAGCCATGCGAGGTTGAGACTGGGATAATGAAATAGACATGCGAGAGGACAGAACATGGGGGGGACTACAGATGCCTCTTTTCAGAGGCTTCTCAAACCTTGTGTTCTTTTACTGCATAAGGACCCATCAAAGTCTTAATCTATGTTTCTTGGCAGCTTAATCAACTGAGCTGACTATTGATTATGAACTATATGATTATGAATAATCAATGACTATTGATTATGTTCATAATCAATAGGAATTATACAAGAGGGAGAAGTAATGTCAGACAGTGAGCAGATTCTGTCTTATTCATTATAACCCCTTTCTTAGCACAATGACTGGCATGTGAGGACATTCAGTAAGAGGTTGTGAATGAATGCCTTTTCCTAGATGCCATGCACAAATAATTTATTTAGGAAGAGAGAAGGTGTATGACCATACATTATATAAATATACATGTACACACACATACACACATACATAGCATATAAATAATACCCAAATATTCTAGAGGAATTTTAACAGTATGTAGAGAAAAGGATATCTGAACACAAAGTCTGTAATAGGTAAACCTTCAGACTTTTCAATAAGGCAAAGGACATGACTTAAATTCTAAAAAGATATGTTTGTAGTCTGAAGAGAAGAGGGAGACAATGGTACAGATGGTCACTATGCAGTTGTTCTTTTTTTCCTCCCAGGTCATGTTTACATAATTTTTCTCTGTTATATTGAATAGGGATGAAAAAATTTCCAGGGAGGAATCTATGCTTAAATATTTGTACAAAAATATTCATTAGTTTTGTACCACATTTCAAAGATAGATTTCTATACATATTTTTTTCTAATGACCTAGGGGGTTGCTGTTGACTTTTTAAAATCCAATAACAGACCATCATCTCCAAAGAAATTTCAGTAACCATGGAAAATTTCAACTTGGCATATTTTAATATACATTTCTTTAGGACATATAGAAGAATAAGATCCTTCTTATTATCTTATATATATTTTATGCATATCATGAAAATAAAAATGCAACCCTATCCTTTTTAATTTTATTTTTATTTATTTTGTTTTGTCTCTATTTTACTTTTTTTTTCTTTTGGATAAGTGTATCACTTCAAGTAGCTGGACATATTAATATCCTAGGAAACAAGGAATATATAACTTCTTAATGACAGCAAATCATTACAAGAGTAAAAAAGAAGCCTCAAATAGCAAAAATTAACAATTAGGTGCATTAGCAGAGGTAAAGTGTTTTATTTAAATCAAATTAAAGAAAAAATCAAGTAAAAGAGAAGTATGTATCCAAATGTTTAAAGAAAGACTTCATTAGGTAGCAAAGGTATTAAAGACAGATTAAAAAGTTAAACATTTTGGCTCACTTCAGGTTTCCTTACAGTAACATCTCATGAGACACATGGTATGAGTTAATAGTGAAGTAAATATGATTTTGATTCTCAATTTCTCTATTTTGTACCTCCTTGATAAACACATTATAATTATATTATTATTTTTGGTATAAGAAAGAAACATTTTAAATATTCATTGAAATTGTCAAACTATGAATAATTCAGAATCTCAAAGAGTTTAGAATGAAAAATAGTAGACATACAGATCATTTCACAGATTGTCATGGATGATTCAGAGTCATAGAGTGATTTGGGATTTTATACTCAGAAATAATCTTTACTCTGTTCCACATATTTGTTCATGTGTCAGGAAAAATTCATTTCAAGGGATGTAGTAATAATCAGATTATTTTTCACCAAACTAAGATTGCTGAGCCTCTTGCAATAAAGCAGCAGTGACCTCTATTGTGCCCAGAGCAGCTGCAAAAACAAGGCAGGACGCAGGACTCAGGAAGACATCTGAAATAGTAAGCATGGGAAGTACCTGCCGATTAGCAGAGAAATTGATAGGTGACTGTGGTCTCAAGGTGGCTCTGGATCATATCTATAGCTCCAGAGGGTCATGCAAATACATCTGTGCATGTTCCCCATATGAGACTGTTAAAAAAAGAAACTTGACCTACTCATTGTCACATACAATATATAGGTTGGATAAAGGTCTTAGTCTGTTCGGGCTGCCGTAACGAAATACCATAGACTGGGTGGCTTCAACAGCGGACATAGATTTGATCACGATTGTGGTGGCTGAGATCAGCATCCCAGTATCATCAGGTTCTGGTGAGAGCTCTCTTCCTGGCTTGCAGATGGTTGTGTTCTCACTATGCCTGCACATGATGGAGACACAGAAAGCTCTCTGTGGTCTCTCCTTCTAAGTGCACTAATCCCATTAGGAGGGCCTCACCCTCATGACTTCATCTAACCCTAAATACCTCTCAGAGACCCCATCTCTGAATACTATCTGCAAGTGTTTTGGCTCTAAAATATGAATTTGGGAAAGAGGACACAAATATTTGGTCCATAACAGTATGTATGTAGATATATCTTCTAACGGGACTTACTTTATTTTATTTTTAAAGATTTTATTTAATCATTAGAGAGAGAGAGAGCACAAGCAGGGGGAGCACAGGCAGAGGGAGAAGGAGAAGCAGACTCCCCTCTGAGTAGAGAGCCGGATTTGGGACTTGATTTTTGGATGGTGAGCTCATGACCTGAGCCAAAGGCAGACACTTAACCGGCTGAGTCACCCAGGCACGCATGGCCTTATTTTATCATACTAAGCTGATGCTATCCACCCTGCTAAGTATGCAATTTATTTCAATTCTGAAGCTGTCTCTTCTTACAGTTAACTAAGCACCAAGTATTACCCTGATTGTTAAACACCAAATATTAAACACCAAGTATTATCTGCATTGAATGAAGATAAAGATTGGAACCATAGTAAAGGAAATGAGAAATTCTAATTCTAATAGGAGAAACAATTGTGTATATCTGGTAGCTACCAAAACATTATATACAGTAATTAAAAGATGACTATGAGGGATTTGGTGAATTTAAATGAAGTGAAAAATAAAATGGTGAAAATAGCTCTACTGGGTTACCAAAAAATCATTCTTTCTGGCTTTTCCTTAAAACTATAAAGTTCAGTTACTATTTTCACTTTGCCTATATTTCTTGGGTTTTGTTATCTTGCCTTTTCTAGTCTTTTATTCAATTTCTTTTAAGTTTCTTGGGCACTAGAGTATTTTTGTTTTATTTATTTTGTTTATCCTCTTCCTCAAACCCAGTACTCTTCAGTGCATGTATTTTCAATAAAATCCAGGAACGAGTAACTTTCCCTTTAAACTAACTGCACTTAAGAATAGGACCAAAGACAAGAAATGTAATAGATATTTGCAAAGCTTCCACAACATCCACACAGAGAAAGCCGGAACTATAGCTGCAGAAAAGGTTGTAAATAAGTATTGCCCACAGGTGAAAAAAAGATGACAGTTCTCAGGAAAATTAAAAAAAAGTGAACACCTGGGCTTATTGCCTTGTGCTTAGAAAGGCTCAGAAATGTTGGTATTTCCTTTGCTGGGTGGTGGAGCATGTACATTGAAAACAAAAAACTGGGGCCCTTTTCTCCTTCCATTTCTCCTTCCCATCAGAAAAGTTTTATTGAGGTCCTGGGCCACCAGGCATAGGAAGACAAACAAGCTATAGGCCCTCTTCTCTAGGATCTGGCATTTTAGTGAATATAGTAATCAGGTAATGGGATTATGATGTGACAACTGCTATCACAGAGGTAATCTGGGAGTACTTTGGAAATACAGAAGCCTAGCACTTGATTCAGACTTGAAGGTCACAGAAAACTTTATATGTGGGAGGTGATACCTAAGTTGGGCTCTGAATGACAAAGAGTTGAAGGTGGGCGGCCGCGGTGGAAGTGAGGGAGCCTTAGTGGGTAGTCAGGTGAAGAAGCCCTATTAGGCTGTAGATACAAAAGTTGAGATCTTTAAAAACTTAGGTTTGGGTTTGCAGAGTCTTTTACCTGTAAGTGCCTCAAAACAGCCCCTTGGTAAGATAAAACTGCTGGAGGGCAGAGTTCACATCACGTTCTCCAGATACCCATTTTTGCCCTAGAGCCCACCATAAATTCTCAGTGACCCAAACTCCATCTTCCCTAAACTCCCTCTTTGGAAGTCTGCTTGGACAGCGTCTTGAATTATTTGCTTATGGTTCACATATAATCAGTCAGAGAGATTCTGTCAGTTGTGGAGTAGAAGGCAAGACAGCAAGTGAATGAAGAATGTGAAGCTTATCTCTTCATTGTGTACAATTTAGTATAGAACAAGCACATATTCTATTTCGGAATATGACTGAATCCCATTTCAGTCTTGCTATAATTCTCATGTAACATTATCATACTCCACTACAAAAACAGGAGGAAACTGTTACTTTATAAGTATTTTAAAAATCCACTTAAAACAAAACCTCAGAATTCCCAAACTGTCAGATATGGTATTGGAATACAGTGTTTCTAGTCTTCTGATAATAATTATGAGTTACAATACTTCTTATTTCTTATATTTGCTAATATTATCCTTGGTTAAAAGTAAAGTGATTATAATGGCATTCACCTTGCTTTTCAAAGAATAAGTGGACTCTTGAATAGAGAACACCTTTAAAATTTTCTAATAAGAAATTTTAACTTTTTAAAATATATTCTGCCTCAAAGACACTGTTTGTAGAGGACCATTTTACATATTCAAAAAATTCTTTCCTCTTTCTACTTAATGATTCTGCTGAAAATTGCCTACCATGCTTCCAGAAAAGAACACGAAAGATTTCTCACTGAGCTTCATTCATGCTGAGTGATGTGGTAGGTAACATGGACCAAAAGAACCAAAGGCATGAATAACCCAGAACATGAGTTTGGAAGTTAGGAGATTTTTTTTTTAAGATTTTATTTTATTTTTTTTTTGACAGATAGATCACAAGTAGGCAGAGAGGCAGGCAGAGAGAGAGAGGGGGAAGCAGGCTCCCTGCTGAGCAGAGAGCTCAATGTGGGACCCGATCCCAGGACCCTGAGATCATGACCCGAGCCGAAGGCAGTGGCTTAACGCACTGAGCCACCCAGGTGCCCCTAAGATTTTATTTTTAAGTAATCTCTACCCAATGGGAGGGGGCTCAAGCTTACAAACCTGAGGTCAAGAGTAGATGCTCAACTGCCTGAGTCAGCCAGGTGCCCCTTAAGGTAGGAGACTCTAATTCAAGTCTCAGTTCTTTCTTTACTAACTCTCTTTCCTCCTCAAGAGAGTAGAAATGACATGGCCTACTAAAATGTTCTAAGACTTGTGTTCTTGTGAAAATTGCAAGTTTATTTTCTTCCAAGAAGGAAAAAAATTAATTTTTATTAGAATTATTCTTTGGGTTTTCTCAAATATTTCATATAGTTGCTATAAACAAACAAAAAGACCACTTAGTGTATCTATCAGCTATACAACATTAGTAAACCATTATGAAACTATATTTTTACCTAAAAAAACATTGTGAAGACACTCTTTCCATTTCTTAAAGCTCTTAAAAACAGATATATAGATAGATAGATAGGTATCGATAGATAGGTATCTATCGATACCTATCTATCTATAAATATATATATATCTCTATATATACACAGATATATTTTATATATATATCTATATATATAGAGAGATATATGTATAACATCTTGATAGTTGAAAAAAGTAACTTAGAAAAAAAAAAAGAAAAAAGTAACTTAGAGAATAGTGTGGATCATCCCATCGCAGCTGTAAAAAGACAACAGTGATCATGTTCCTGTTAAGTATGCAAGTAACATACTTCTAGAAGGGGGAGAGAGGGATGCATATGGGGTACTTTCCTCTAATGAAGGGAATAAACATGTACACAGGGGCAGGTAATGGTGACTCACACATTTTGCTTTGAATGTTAATGTTTTATTCGAATCTTTGAAATAAGTATCCATGTATTATTATTTGTGTTAAAAACAATGAACTCCAGTAGGAGCCACTCATGCCTCCCCACATTATCAGTGCTGCTTCCTGACAGTGGTGGGACACTGGCTGTGGCTAAAAATGCTGTCTCCCAAATACACATTAATCAAAATACAAACACCTAGTAAGTGTTTGAAGATGAATAGCTTAATCCAGTTATGTTTGGAATGTATCACCCACGTTTCCATAGAGGATAAAACAGGCACACTTGAGGAGGAGTCAAGACGGCGGAGAAGTAGCAGGCTGAGACGACATCAGGCAGCAGGAGATCAGCTAGATAGCCTATCAAACCATTCAGAACACCTATGAATCCAACAGGAGATCGAAGAGAAGAACAACAACAATTCTAGAAACAGAAAATCGACCACTTTCTAAAAGGTAGGACCAG